>VSMD01101491.1:0-108055 GCA_008750895.1 Mirza zaza | reverse complement strand
CCTTCCCTTCCCTTCCCTTCCCTTCCCTTCCCTTCCCTTCCCTTCCTTTCCCTTACCTTCTTTCTTTCTTTTCTTCTTTCCTTCCACTCTAGGCCCCTCCATTAAATCACTTTATCTTGTCCTTATTATGTCCCAATATATATAGGGAGTTTTATTAAGCTGAATAAAGTTGTTGGAGTGATGGCAAGAAATATACAACATATGAGTCTTTAGGAGTTTGGAAATATATCTCAAACATAAAAATTTGAGGAGAAAAGTATGAGATAAAAAAATAATAAATTGGCCGGGCGCGGTGGCTCACGCCTGTAATCCTAGCACTCTGGGAGGCCAAGGTGGGCAGATTGCTCAAGGTCAGGAGTTCAAAACCAGCCTGAGCAAGAGCGAGACCCCATCTCTACTATAAATAGAAAGAAATAAATTGGCCAACTAATATATATAGAAAAAATTAGCCGGGCATGGTGGCACATGCCTGTAGTCCCAGCTACTCGGGAGGCTGAGGCAGGAGGATCGCTTGAGCCCAGGAGTTTGAGGTTGCTGTGAGCTAGGCTGACGCCACGGCACTCACTCTAGCCTGGGCAACAAAGTGAGACTCTGTCTCAAAAAAAAAAAAAGAAACAGTAAATTCTAACTTTGAGGCTTCATCTTGTATAAAATGCACCTTGGCCTAAGCTAGTGAAAGAATGGAATTGCCATTTACAGAAAATAGGAGAGCTATGAAGGAAGGATTGGGGAAAAGAAGAATCAGGAGATTGGTGTTGGTCACATTAATTTTGAAATGACTATAGATACTCAATTACCTGTGAAAAAAAGAAGCCGGAGGGATATAAGCTGAAATGTTAATTCTGAAGTCTTCAGCGATTAGATGATACCTAATTCCGTAAGACTGGATAAAAACAGCCAGGCAATTACTGTATGTAGAAACAAGAAGAGATTTAAGGTCAGAGCCCTGGGGCATTCCATTACTTAGAGATGGAGAAATGAGAAGGAACCTGCGAAGCCAGAAATATTGAAATCAGAAGTGAGGTAGCCTGGAATTCAAACAAGAAATTAAACTCAGAGGGAAAAATCAATTATACTTTCTACCAGTATACCCCATACAGATGCCTGTTACCAGGAATGTCATGCTTTTATTTCTTAGTACATTCTGCTCTCTTTCTTCATTTCTTTCAAAATGGGAGTGGCGGTGGTATTACCTTCTCTCCAGCTTCTAAAAGGCATTCGAGTAGATATAAATTAAACACATCCTGTCACATTATAAATATTCTGTTCTCTTTCATTCTTTCCCTCACTGCTTACTTATGTCTATGCTTACTTGTTTACTTCCTTCCTTCCATCAATAAATTTAATTGAATAACTACCTATGGAATTTGACTCTTATAATTTCATGTCTACTAATGCTTGATAACATTATTTAAGTAAAAAGTAAATCTAAGTATTATTTAAATCACATTATTTTTGTTATCCTTAAACACTTTCAAAATTCAATTAATTATACTAATGTTTTCTACTATTTTCACTTTATACTTAGATGTTCATTTTATTAAAGAATTACCTATGGTAATTGTCAGTGAGTTATAC
This sequence comes from Mirza zaza, assembly GCA_008750895.1. Classification (NCBI taxonomy): domain Eukaryota; kingdom Metazoa; phylum Chordata; class Mammalia; order Primates; family Cheirogaleidae; genus Mirza; species Mirza zaza. The sequence goes on along the minus strand of VSMD01101491.1, from coordinate 106,477 downwards.
AAACAAGTACAACCACTCTTATACTTACATTGCAAAATATGACATAATTTCCTATTTTTATCACTTTACATTTCTCTTGTATTTGAGCATGGGTTCACAATTCAAAGTATTGCCCAATTGTGGATAATATTTATGGAGACTTAAGTTGCCTTTATGAAACCTGTTGTCTTTTACCTCCATAAATTTCAACCCAATTCATTATCCAGATATTGTCATAGGTGGAATTGTTGCTCAATTAGATCATACCATAAGTTTGTCTGCTATTGCACATTTAGTGACACTATTAAGGACTGAAAAGCAGTTAAACAATAAATTTTATTGGTTACATACTATATTACTACATCATAGGGGTTAATAATGAATAAGATTTTATAAAGCAAGAATTATTTTTCTCAGCAAATGATTTTTTTAATTGACAGAAAAAATTGTATGTATTTAACATGTACAACACAATGTTTTGAAGTATATATACTTTGTGGAATGACTATATTTTTTTACTAGTTTAAGGTCATCAGATAACATATTTCCAAAGCACTCTGTAGAAATGTGCTGTCATTTAATAGAATCTCTTCTCTATTTATTCTACCTGATATTTAGGCAGTACACAGAGGTTTAAAAAATCTTGTGTTTATTTTTGATACTACTTAGGACTCTAGAAGAGTACTGTTGAAATAAAAATATAGAAAAATATGTAATTTATAATTTTAATTTTAATTTTAATTCACAGTAAGTGAAATATCTTACAGAGTTGGTACTAAGATATTACCTTTATCCTACCTTCCAATTTTTGAAAACATATAAACTGTTAATTTATTAAAATATGACATTCTTTATATAAACTCTGATTTATAACAACATGAATCTAGGTTACAGAAATGTTAAAAAGTAAAACTTTAAGTAATAATTTGGTCTTTGGAACTATATTGATAAAGTATGCTCACAATGAGATTATTTTAATATATTCACAATTTAAATATACTTAAATTATACCAATTACTCTTTCATTCATCTTTTATCCCCTGACCTGGAGGCATTAAATGATCTAAGTATTAATTTAGAAATTTGCTATAGTTTCTGCTATATTTTAGAAAATGAGTAATCATTACTCAGAAATCATAGTAAGCAACCCACTGTATTATTATATAGACCCAAAGCACAGGGAAAATTGGCTTATTTAGAATGAGACTAATTGAAAGTTCAGCAATGTCCAAAAATGTAGAGAATCCCTAGGGAAAATGTAGTTATTTCAGGTCTTTGCTGCTACGCTCAGAGCTGATGTCCATTCAAAAGATTATGGTAATAACTTTCCTCCATGTGATCATTGTTGATTAAACCAATTGAGAAACTCAATTTTATTCAGTCCTTGCAGTATCCTTTTTTATAATTGTTATTATTAAAGTATTAAACAATGATCCATATCAAAATGTGCTCTATGGAGTCTAAGAGTTGTGCAAAAATGTCCCAGATGTTACTAAGGAGCCACAATGGGCTTGGAGGGGAGAGGGTGATGTTAGTGGTAGTAAAAGTTTTGAAGATCCTATCAAACCTCATTCATAAGTCAGCTGAAAAGTTTCTATTGATATGTTTTATACATAGCTGTTAAACTTAAATTTTATTGTGATAAAAAGCTGAATATACTGCTTATTGTTATTTAATTTTGAATGCTGTCCTATTCATTTTTCCTTTAAAATAGGTATTTACTAATTCCACAACATGATATAAAAATTGTCTTGTATATATTTCTTAATTTTTATTTTGTTTAGAGATTTTTATATATCCATGTAGATATAGGGGCTAAGGGAAACTTCATCTTTGCCCCTGGAAGGTTTGTTGAAAGATCAACACACAATAAGAAAGATTAATAAGAGAAAGAGATTACTGTGTGCATGGGGAGAATCACAGAGTGATTACCCAATATCCAAATGTAGTCCACAAGTTTATATGCCCTCATTTTAGAGGGGGAGGCGAGATGAGAAATGTCTTAAATAAGTAATCTGTTTGGAGCAACAAATAGTTACTACAGAGGATGAATAGATGAGGGGGCAAATTGACTTTGGAAATTAAATTAACCCGAGAGACAGGTATCCATAAAATGCATTGGGCCAGGTTTGGTTTCATTCTTGATCTTCTTTCCTGCAATATATTGAGATAATAGGGAGGGGAAGGAAAGGTAATTATTCTTTGTGATGGATCCATCTGGTTTTATGCAAATTGAGGGAAAGACCCTTCCAATGCCTACTAATCTCTAAGGGCTTTTAATTCACAATATCCTTTATTCCAAGGAGTCATATTTTGGGATGCAATTTCTTGAGCTTCTTCATAGATATTCTCAAGATTTTTATAAATATTTATTTTCTCATGATGTTACTTAATGTAGATCATTTTAGAACTATTTTAAAATAATATTCTTATCAATTTAATTGTGTCCACTTATTCAGCAGATCACAAGCAAAATTTGGTTGTGAAAAAGAAATTATTGTTTTTGTTTTCCATAAATTAAATGAATGTGCCAATATCATATATTCTGTTAATACGTGGTTTCAAGAGAACATTTTTAAGTGTTTGAAACAAAATATAGCTATTTCTATCTATTTCTGTACCTATTTCCTGGTCTATACATAAGATATATGAGTGATTAAGACATGTTCTTTAACTTTGAAGAAGATCAAAATACAGTAAGAATAATAGCAATATGTAAAATATCTTAGATTTTGTATTTCATTACCATAAAATTTTGTTACTCCTTTGACAAAACAGAGATGCAAAACCTGTGACCCTAAGGTAATAACAGTATAGTATAAAATTCTGAAATATAAAAATGCCATAGACTGATAAATAACTTTCAATCTATATAGTTATCCTTAATTGTCCTGGATTGTTTACCATATCATAAACATCGTATTTCTAAGGTGTCATTTAAGGAAAATTTATTCAGTGCTCCCTTGTTAGGATTCTGTTGAAATGGCAGACTCTAGGCATAAAAAAAATGTGCAGATGGAAGTGATTTTTCATAACCTAAGTAAAGAATATAACCTGAAGCATAGATGATAACATGCATTCTGAGAGTTAAGTTTTAAATCAGAACTTAAATTTGCTGCTTTCAAACTTACATTTAGGATTGATTGCAATTTTTTACTCACTTTTCAGAATTTATGATAGTTTATCTCAAGTATAAGTTGAATCATAATCTGTAGGAAAATAAATTGTTCCTATATTCTGCACTTGAATAAAGACTTTGTTTTTGATGTGGTATTGATCAATACCTCTATCCTATAGGAAAATGGAAACATCATTCACTAGTAGCAGTTGAAGTTGACAAACCCAGTGATTGACAGACAGACAAGACACTAGGGTGAGTAGTGGTTATGTTTTCCTTAAAGCTGTATCTTTTTTTTTTTTTCTTTTATCTTCTGAGGGAAAACAATGCATTGTATCTGTATTTCATGTTAAGTTTATTGTGTATGGAGTTTAATTCCCAGGCATTGCTCAACATCTTTAAACAGATATATGATATATCTGATTCATCTAAACCAGAAAAGAGTTAATCACAAAGTTAATAAAAGTCTTTTCCCAGAGAAATGAAATATCAGTTGTTTCTCCTTTAATACATTTAAAATAAGCAAACCTTCTACCCAGTTTAGATTTATTATTCTTCACTGATTGTCTCATTCTCTTGGAGGACGTTCTGGCAGTAAAGCAGTAGACACATAGCATCCATCATCAAGTGTCAAAGGGCCATAAGGTCGATGGCTCTTTTTGAACTTTGCTGTTTCTGAAAACCATAGCTGAGTACTATACACAGAAGTTTGACATTTTCAGGATGAAAATCAATTTTCTTTTATGTGTTTCTGAAGTGAAGCTTGTGTTTTGATTGCAGAAGAAATGGATTTTCTAACTTTGGAGTAACAAAATAGAAATTAAAATAAAATTTGGGTAACGATAGCCTCAAAGAAAGTTAGGGGAAATGTGTTTTAGTGGTCTAATAATATTTAAAATCCATGGATAATAATAGAAACTTATGGAAATAGGTACAGAAATAGGATAATTTCTACCAAATCAAGGTAGTGATCAGTTAAATTTATAACTAAAAAGCTCAGATCAAACTGGAACATAATATATAAGAAAAACAAATACTCTTAAAGAAGAAATATATAATTATAATTTACAATTTATTAGATATATACATATTGAGCTTTTATATACATGACTGCTTATCATACCTACTGATCTTATATCTCTTGCTCATAGCTCCACAAAGACAAAAAAAAGAATGTCTCTTTTGTCCATCAACATGTGGATAGCATTTATCATAATGGTGTGGCAAAGCAGACATTCCATAATACTTGCTCTCTATTTTAAAATATTAAAAATAAAAATATTTTTACAATTTCATATTTTTGTAATGTAACATAAATGTGATAAATGTGATGTAAAATGAAGTTTTGTAGGGGAATCTATAGTGTTGAAAATAAGCATTTAAAATAAGATTCTCTTTTAGTAATTATGAATTTAATTTTTTAATAATCTACCTAAGTTTTAAAAGTGCTGTAGGTCCTTTTCTGTGCACAGAAGACATTTCCATTTCCAGCCATAACTTTATTCCCCATATACACATATTTAAATTTCTTTGTAACAATATATTTCAGATAATTTTTTCATGCAAAGGATCACATCAATTTTTTTTAAGATTGTGATTCCATTTTGTTAATGAGTACATAATAGCATGAAAAAGAATAATTGAAAAGAGTCTAATTTTGTGTCCTAAAGTTTCTTGCTATTTGACGTTCAAGGTAAGTTTATAATAAACACTCTCTTAGACCATTTAAATAAAAATATGTAAATAGCTTATTATTTAAGAATTATTGACATATAGTCTCACATTTTTATATGTATAAATGGATAGATAGATAATCATAGACCAGTATCAAAATTTCCATCACAAACACTCTCGTATGTGACAGTTCTCAGTTCTCTACCCTTCTATATAATAAATTCCTTGAAGGATAAGAGTAAATATTCTTCATGTATGCCTCCCCACTTCACATGTATGGTAAGAGTGTGTTCAAATGATGACTAATAAAGATAAGGCTATTACAATTATTTAATCACAGGTAAAAACCGATAATTATAAAAACATAAGACATCTTTTAATTTCTTCTTTTTGAGATTTTGTGGATTTTATTTTTTGTTCTGCCATTAATATAAAGAAAATCTGTTTCTGTCCTTAAACAATTGATATGCTGTTCTCATTGTTATGTAATAAATTAGCAAGAACACAATCAAATTAAGAACGAACTTTGGTAAATTTGGCAGAAGTCTCCTCAATATGTATTTCAATTACTTAACTTTTCTAAGATGTTACCTTTACTTTACTTTAATTGAGGTATTTAAGTTTACAATATTTTGTATATCTTATTTAATTATTTTAAATCCTATTTGTAATTAAGTATCACATTAAATAAATAATTTAATAGGTAAATTTTTGTAATAACAGGTCAAGGAAACAAAACATTGACCAAAGACAGTACTTTTTAAAAAAAGTCAATCAAGGAATTCTATGTCAAACAGGTGCAGCCCAGTCATATCACTGCCAGAATATGAGATAAAATTCTTTAAGTACATGTATACTTAAGTGTACTTAAGTATAGACTTTACTTGTTAGAAGATCTTTTTTTCTCAAGTAAAAGCTTAAGTCATGTATTATCAGAGAGACTGACACCAAAACTGGGATCTGACTTCAAAACCATAGTAGGTTCTGCTAGATCATACTGCCACTCCATTGATATAGGAAGACATATGGTCTGAGGTTAGCATAAATAACTTTCATGATTTATAAACCTGAAGCTGTGGATCTTTACATATCAAATATAACTTTGTGAGATAGTCCTAGGTAGTCTGTTTGGAGTATAAATGCATCAACATAATTATAATTTTTTTTAATTTATCTGCTCTAGGTTAAATAAATGAGATAACTAAATAATTTGTGCACACTTTTAAAATGTCTAGGATAAAAACATTTTAATTTAGCATTTTTTTACATCAACAGCATGGCTGTTGACATTGAAGAAACATAGTTCTTTTAGAAGGGGTATAAATGAAGCAAATTATATTTTCTAAGGGAAAATGTTGAGATTGAAAAAAGCAGTAATTTAAGTACTATAAGAAAATACAGAAAGTTTGTCCTACATCTAATGGAGTTTATAATTGTGTAATCTATCACATTAATGTATTTAAAGCCTGGTATTCATGGCTCCATTCAAATTAGATTAAATAATTTAAATCTAAGATCATAGATTATACCCTCAAGTACATTTGCTTCTATTTTGATGTTAATTATCCATATCACTCAGATAATTATCACCTAACTTGTTCATAGCGCAAGGTATACTATAACTTTTACAAGGAAGCTTAAGTAGTCCTTTTATCAGGGGCAAGGACAGTTTTGTAAGTGGCTTAATTGTGTCAGAGAAAATCAGTATAATAATAAGTGAATTCACAGAGACCTAAATATTATCAGATGAGGCAATGATTTGAAGGACAAACTGCAGTTCATTTTAATAATTTTTTTCTTGCACTTTTCTAAAGCAGCATTCAGCAAACTGGTTATCCTCAGATCAGCTGGCCTGAGAAGGTACAATCCATCAAAAAAGAAAAACTCCTATATTCAAAACAATTTTGGCAAGTTAGGAAAATGACATAAAAATTTGTAATAAGAATCAAAGGCTTAGAGAAGTTCTATCATAAAGAAAACTGTTCATATTTTGTTTCTCTAATCTATTTAGCTATTGAATTGTTTTTTAACCTTTCCAATAAAAATGGTTTGCAAAGTTTTTCTATATAGGGCCAGGGAGTAAATATTTCAGGCTTTGTGTGCCATATAGCTCTCTGTAGCAACTACTCTACTGGTCCTTTGTAGTGGAAAAGCAGTCTTGGATTTTACAGACAAATCAATGTGGCTGTGTTCCAATAAAACTTTATCAAAGCAGCCCAGTGAGCTGAATTTGGCCTGTGTACTATAGTTTTCCAATCCCTGCTAAAATTATGCAGAGGTAATTTTGGAAATCTCTACTTTGAAAAAAAAATTCTATTTTTATACATGAAGACCAAATTCTCTAAAAGTTAAGCTTCCAGAAGATAACACATCATGTTTGCTTACTATCATTCTTTAAAAGTACGTAGAGGTAGAGAAGTGCATGAAGAAGAGAATCCCTTTTTACAAAGAATTCAACTCTCTCAACCCTAGTACCTATAGCTGTCACACAACTATTACCTATGTGCTAGGTGCTGCATGACTAAGGAAAATGAATTCCATACTCTTCCTGCCCTCCATATAAGCCTTGTGGTATACTAGGAGTGATGGTGAAAATTTTGCAGAGGACAGGGAATGGGGCTGGTATACAAAACAATATAATAAAATGTGTGATATTCATGGCCCATGGGAAGAAACAAGTTTTTTTAAATTTTTTTATTTCAGCATATTATGGGGGTACAAACATTTAGGTTATGTATGATGCCTGCACCCCCCACCCCCAGTCAGAGCTTCAAGAGTGTCCATCCCCCAGACGGTGCACATCGCACTCCTCCCCCCTCCCATCTGCCCGACGCCCGATAAATCTTATTCCTGTATGTGCACTTAGGTGTTGATCAGTGAAACCAATTTGCTGATGAGTACCTGTGGTGCTTATTTTTTTATTCTTGGGATACTTCACTTAGTAGAATGGGTTCCAGCTCTATCCAGGAAAATACAAGAGGTGCTATATCACCATTGTTTCTTATAGCTGAATAGTATTCCATGATATACATATACCACATTTTATTAATCCACTCAAGTATTGATGGTCACTTGGGTTGTTTCCACATCTTTGCAGTTGTGAATTGTGCTGCTATAAACATTCAAGTGCAGATGTCTTTTATTTTTTTCTTTTCAGGGCCATTAAAAGGAAAAAAATGATTTTGGTTATGGGTATCAGGCAAGGCTTCATATAAGAGATATTTTTGCAGATAAGCTTGAAAAATTATACTTAGACTTCAATACATATTGCTACAGAAGAGAAAATAATGAGGATGCATTACTGCTAGATGGAAGAGCATAAGTAGGGAAAGAAAGTGGCAACAGGGAAAACTCGTTCTTTATGGAGCAAATAGTCACTTGGCAAGAGCATATAGCGTTAGTCTGAAAAGTAAGTCTGTATAAACAAGGTGCTTAAAAGGAATATAAGTACATATATTAATGCTTAATCCTATAGATATGGGGAGCCCCAGAAAGATGTTAGCATGATAGCGAGGACACCATTTATTTTTTGATTAAGGGATGTCCATTGCCTTAAGGCAAGAATGATGCATGTTTGTATTTGCCTGGTGATGCTGTTTATATTGACTCTTCTAAGTTGTGACATACAACATTCTTTTCCCAGTACTGAGAGTTTGGGGGACCAAAACAGCATTATCTGTATATTTCAGATTTGAATGAATGTAAGTAACGGTAAAACCTACAACATCCCACTGGTCTCTCCCTACACTCCCCACCGAGACAAATCCAGAGTTTGGCAGTTGCTAGCATGTTTTCAGCAGCACAGGTATGTCAGGGCTACCATCTCTGATTGCCTTCATCTTTTCTTTTGGTGATAAGATTTCTGCTGCCTTTCCAGTCATTGTGTCCAAATTTAAAGTGAGAAAAAGGGAAAGGCTGCGCCAAAGTATTTCCCCTTATTGCGGGAAAGTCAAACTTACCCAGAAGCACAGGTTTTTCCACTGACATTTTGTGATCCAGAAATGGATCACATGGCCATTCCTCACTGCAAGGGAGACAGGAAAAACCCTCATTTGGCTTTCCTCTCTTCCATGTGGGAATTGAAAGGGTAGATGGAGATTCAAAGTAGCTTTAAAGATGCCCACAGACATTAAAAAGAATTTTTAAGTATTTTATGAGAATGTTCAGAAATACAGAAGATGATTTTAGGCAAATGATATCATATATTTATTTTTCAGCTAAATAAATATAATCTGATAAATTCATTGAAAGAGAAAAGAAAAACCAACTGTCTTTTGAAAAAGGGTAAAGATAGGTCTATATAATAAAATTGGAACTTATTAGACTAGGATGTGACAAAATAGTCAACATGTTTTCAATTTGAAATTATATTAGCAACTTTTTGGATTTAATTTTATTTATGAGTGGTAACATTATACTATGGAAGTGGTAAAAAACACTTCTAAGAATGTTTGCAGACAGAAGATCTGTAATATAATCCTGAGTCCACCATTTACTATTTGTGCTAAAATCATTTAGCTACTGAGGACAGCAGCCTCCCTTTCATCATTTTTAAAATGAGAATAACTGCCCCCTACACTGTGTAGGTTTGTTGCAAGACCCAAATAAGGTAATATTTTTAAAATTGCTTCATCAAGAGCAAAACACTCTAAGACCTCTCTCTTTCTCTTATACTCATGCACACGTATACACACACACACACACACACACACACACATTCACACATAAAGTTTTCCCCTCAAACCCTTGAGATTATAAATGCCGTCATAGAGATAGACTCAGTGCAGTGCCTCTGACAGCTTCTGTCACTCAGTTTTCAGTGCTTTCTTTTTTTCTATTTAGATCAAATTGAATCATGCTATTAGGTGCTGCTTCTTTAATGATTATATCTATTTTTCACTTCAAAAGCTTTTATCTCTGACCCCAGACCCACTGAAAGCCTGAAAGATATAATCAGCTGTTATTTAGTTTGTTTGAACATTGAGATTCATATATCAAAATTAGAGAAATTGGCAGTGGAGACACTTCTGTCTTGGAATATAATCAATGGCCAGAATGATGTTTGGGTCATTAAAAATGAGGAGGGTTTCCCCTTACAAAGTAACTGAGAAGTTATGAATCTTTAAAATGTGTAATGCCAGTGATATCCTTCCCCCTCACCCCTTCCTGCTCCTTTACTTCTGTCTTACATCTGTTTACAGCTGCCATATTAGTAGAACCCCAAAGAATTAGTATTCACATATCAGATTAGAAACTCAAATTGAGCACTCATCACCACCAGTTATATGTAAAATGGTTAAAATTACTAAGTACCCATTCTAGAAAATATACATATTATATATTATATATGTATATGATTTTGAATATAAATGTGAAGTTATAGAGTATAACAAATTTACCAAAAATTTGTATAATTTTATGTATAATAGTTATAATGATTTTCTGTATACATACCCTATCATATTTAATAACTCAATGGCTACCTTCCCATATGTGTCAAGATGCCTTATAGTGAAATAACAAAAAAAGGCAACTCAAATTGTCATAAACAATAAAATTATTTTATTGTCTTAAGGACCTGAAAGTCTAGAATTGTTCTTCAGGCTTCAGGCAAGGATTGACCCAAGGGCCTACTGATATTACCACTTCTCAGCTATGACTTCACTGATCACGGCTTCATTTTGAGACAGGATTCCCTTGTGATCTCATTCTAACCTCTCCACTCTCAATGTCCTGTATGTTCCCAAATCCATATGTATAGCATTGGATCCATATGTATAGCATATGTATAATCCATATGTATAGCATTTTCAGTAGTCATCAATCACCGTCTGCTTAGTCCACCTTTGTCACATATCCACTTCTGAACCAGCTGATCCCTGTAGCTAGTGCCTACTGACTTAGCTTAGTTTATAAACTCTGCCTCTGGAATAAGGCCACTATTATCATGTCCATAATCACAGTGATTCCCATACAAAGATTCCAACTATGGGAAACAGAGGAAACGGTGCCAGAGTGGCAATAAGTAAAGCCAATTCTACTTCCATAATAAGAGAATCAATTTCATGTATGCACATAGGTATAGTTAACTTCTGGATTCTAACTCCTAATTGAAAGAATAAAGACAGATTCTCCCATGAGAAAAGAAAAAAAGCATTCGCTGACATGAATTTTAGGTTAAGCCACTTATAATTGCCATTTGGAGGAATCAACAATCAGTAGTTTCTTATGGTTTAACCCAAAAGAAAGCAGCTCAGAGAAAACTGGCCATGATCACTTTAGCTATTCCAGAGACCACATCATTACATGTAATACCATTCAGTGTTGAACCAGCTTATTTAATAACTCTACATTGCAATGAATCTCATTAATATTTAGAGGTATATATTTTCTTAAATTTCACAGAAGTTTCAACAGGATAGGAACTTCATAAAGTAGATATGTCTTGAATGCATCATTGGAATATTTTGGCCTGAAGGCTCACCTTAAGTATCAATATCCCTAAATGTATTTCCCAGATACAAATTATTTGTTTGTGTACATGGATTGGAGTGTAGATCCTTCATCAGCCATTACTATATACATGAAATGGACCTCTTTATTTCTGAGAAAACACTTGTTCTCTTCACAGGTTTCCCAGAGTCATTTTTTCTCCTATATGCAGGTCCTCCTTGGACTCCTCTAGGTGATTCAGCCCTAGCTGTGGCTTTCTTAACTGCTGGATTATATGGATGGAGCCTTAGTGAAAAATATCTTTATTTCAGACCTTTGTCAGAAATCAATTCTATCTGATCTTCACTGCAAAATAAATATCAAAAGCTGGTTTTACAAAAAAATTATTTAAGAACCACTGCCTGTTCATTTCTATAAATGTACTAACTATACTATCCATTCCTCAGAAAGTTGGCAAGACTGGCATCCTTGGGATAGCTCCCTGTAAAGAAGCTCTTAAGAAAGAAGCCCCAATAGTTATAACAACCACCAAAGCGGGGGGGGGAGGTTAAAAAATATATTTCTTACAACGTATACTTTAAGGACCTTGTCAAGAAATATTTTTCCTTGCTCCTAAATGAGGTCTAAAATAGTTTTTTTCCTGATCAATGATATTTTCATTATTAATTATGTATAACTGATTATGACTACATTTTTGGATTGGTTGCCAGAAAGCTCAGAGACAAATCAGTGATCACTCTCTTAGAACAGTATGTGAAACTTAGAAATTTAGTATTTATTTAATTTCACCCATTCTTCTCCCCAATTTCCTAAATCATTTTCTACTTTTTCTCTTTTTTATCCTTTTTAGAGAGGGGGACAAAGGGGGAGGCAAGGTGGAAAGGAGAGAAAGAGGCATCAATTTCCTAAATTTTTGGTCAAAATAACACTTGTTCTCAATAGTCAAAAACAGAATAAATTGTAGAATGCAAAAATTAATGACATTATATTCTGAAACAAAGAAAAATAAATGAAAAATAGACAATCTATAATCATAATCCACTAAAATAATTACTATTAACATTTAGTCATACATTCTAAATGTCTCCCTTATTTATCATTTTTATTCACCATTTATTGTGTTGGGCCATTTCATTGTAAGCCTCCTGAAATCCTCTTTGGAATAGCATGGTATCTATACTTTTATATCTAACTATAGATTTACATACCATCTCTCCCAGTGTACTTCCTGGAGCAGTCTTGTCCTCCTGTAAGAATTGAGAACAGTTGATTTATAGCAGGAGGCTGTCACTATCACAATAAGCCAAATTTAACTCTTAAGTATGTCAAGGTAGTGAGTTCCCTTATCTTGCAATCTGAGAACCACTCCTGCCATGGTACTAATGGGTAAAGGAAGCAAAGCAGCCGTTGCTAACATCTCACAATGATTTATTTACAGCGACTGAAGGAGAATTGATCAGAGGTAGAAATAAGATAGTAATATTCTAGCAATTCTTAAACATGCACACTTTAATTTACATATTCACATGGGATGAAAAATTTATGTTCCCTTTTATGACCCCACATAATTAACCACTAAGTACTTTCCTCAGCTTGGTCTACAGCCCTATCTGTGAGATTCCTGAGTGTTGCCTACTTCCTAGTGTACTTGTTGATATTCTTATAGTTACAATTAATATTGGCAATTTAATTATAAAAATGTGGATTGTGTTACATATAACTTAAGCACAGAAAACAATAAAAAATAACAAATTAGAAAGGATTGTTTTGTTTTCATAAAACACCGTGGCCCAGAAAAAATTACTAGAAATTACTAGAAAATTTTTTTTCTAGTATGGCAGTCAATGTGTTAAAAGTTCATTTATATCGACTAATACTACATTTTTCTCACTGTAATATGAAATATATCTATATCTATCCACCTATCTCTTCTCTAGAGGTTTCTGGATAATTTGAAACATTGATGTCTACAAAGTTTTCATAGTTATTAAAAATAATATTACATATTAAAGAAAAACTTTAAAGTCTTTCTTATAGGTATAAATTTTAATTTTTAAGTAACTTCTAACAGCCTGAAATATGAATGTATTTTAAAAATATACTTAAGTACTATGAAAATGTCCTTAACTTTAACAACTTCAGTTTAACTCCTAGGGGTCTTTAAACTTATCTGAATGTGTATACAAATAATGTATTTCAAACTTCAGCCAGAAATTTGGCTGTATAGCATAAAAAAGAAAAACAGTGAACTAATACTTCTCATATTAACCCGGATGGAACTGGAGACCATTGTTCTAAGTCAAGTATCATAGGAATGGAAAAACAAAAACCACAAGTGCTCACCATTAAATTAGAACTAATCGATCAACACCTATGTGAGCATCTGGAAATAATACTCATTGGAAATCAAGCAGATGGTAGGGGGGAGGAGGAGATGGGTATATTCACACCTAATGGGTACAATGCACATTATCTGGGGGATGGGCACACTCGTAACTTTTACTCAAAGGGTACAAAAGCAATTTATGTAACCAAAACGTTTGCACTCCCATAATATTCTAAAATTTAATAAAAAATAAAATTAGGCGATATAATTAGAAAATTATATAGGAATTACCCACTTAATGAGATTTTATATTGTGATTTCTCACTCCATCTGTACAAACTGAGCTATAGATGTAGTGATTTTCAGAATTTGACTTAAATGTTTTCAATGAGAAAACAGATTTGAAAATGTTTAAATGTGTTTCCCTCCCTTAAGGATTTGACAATTTCTGGCTTAAGTCCATAACTGAAGCAGTTTCTCCGCTGAGCAGTTTCTTGTTTGAGCAGAACATGTCTTGTCTTCACGATAGGTGCATATTACCTGAGGCAACACTTAGTCTATGAAGTGGCAGAGCCAGAGTTCAAACCTAGATGTTCAGCTTCTTGAACATCAAGAACCAATGCCCATGATGCCGATACTCTTTTCACTACATGAAACTGGTTATGTGGAAGATAAATGAGAAAAGAGTAGTCCTTGATACCATTAAGCGTATTATGATAAAAATGTGAAGGGGGGTTTAGCACAAGTTTACCACTGGCTACTAGTACTGAGGTGCCTTTGAAGGAATCCTTAAAAACGTTCCTCTGTGTAGAAGAATTACAGTCCTCCTTCCTTAATAACGATTACAAATTTGAAACATTGAAGTCTACAAAGTTTTCATAGTTATTAAAAATAATATTACATATTAAAGAAAAACTTTAAAGTCTTTCTCACAGGTGTAAATTTTAATTTTTAAGTAACTTCTAACAGCCTGAAATATGAATTTATTTTAAAAATATACTTAAGTACTATGAAAATATCCTTCACTTTAAGAACTTCAGTTTAACTCCTATCGGTCTTTAAACTTATTTGAATGTCTATACAAAGAACGTATCTCAAACTTCAGCCAGAAATGTAGCTGTATACTATTAAAAAAAAAAAAAAAAAAAGAGGCAGCCCTTCTGCCAGTCCCAAGTCAAGGAGTGCAGCTTAATAAACAAAGAGCAGGCTGGATTGTAGCCTCCCACTTGGATAATCTTGGGGGACACCTCTGGGCAGGGCAGAACCCGGGCAATTTAGGATTGACTCTTTGTGTAGATTTTTAATCTTACTCCGTTTATCCAGATTAATTGTTTTCACTAATGGAGATATTTTATGTATGTAAGCCACATATGTGGGTAACAAGATAAAATAGATTAGTTAAATGATATAACTTGAATATAATGTTAACTTTCAAAGTAAAGGATTAAAAAAATCATCATAATTTGCTATCATGGGTTTAACCTTTTTTTTATTTTTAAAAATCTTTCGTATTTTGATTATCAGATGTGCTTTTATAAGCACAAAGTTAAATACTTGCATCGAAATATAGAAATCATATTGGTGGGACAGTATATAACCTTAACCAAGTCAGAATTTATATAAATACTGTGTGTTACACACATAATTAGAGGGCCCTGTGCTATCTTCTTTTATACTATAGTCCTTGAATTCAGGTTAAAATATTACAGTTATTTTTTTCCATTCAAGTGCTAACTGCTTTCATCAGGAAAATGTGAATTTTTATTTAAATATCTAATTAAGGTATCTAACACTTCCTATTTTCTTGAACTTATCTTCTCTGTTGCAGTTTAAGTTCTCATTGTCTGTCATTGGAATTGTTTCCAAAAGTCCCTTAAAGATCTTTCTAGCTTTCTGATTGTCCTCCGAATAAGACCAGTGTCATCAATTAAGGAAGATGGACTTGAGTGTTAATCTCATTCATTTTCAAACTTTGGCTCTAATTTTTATGACTGTATGACCTCTAGCTTCTGCTATACTCTCCAATTTATCTGCCATCATTTTCTCTTTTTGTTGTTATAAATTACACACAAATTAAAAATGAATTGAATAATTATAGGTCTACTGACCCTCCTTATTCACAATTTCAAAATTTAAAAAAAGGAAAATGTGAGCAAGATTTATTTATTTATTTATTTATTTGTAATTTATTAAGTGCCAAAACCTATACAGACCTATTAGGCTTATTTTGACTGTATTTACCCACTTAAGGTAATTATTTATGTTTCACTGTAAAAATCTTAAACTGTTTGATTATGAGATGCAGCTTCAGACCTCAGTGAGAGGTTATATATTATTCTATATATAATATATATTGCTTTTTCAAAAAATATAAATTTTGACACCTATTATTGAGGTTTTCAGAAAAGGGATCTATATTTATAATTCCAACAACACCTAAGATAACCACACCTCTGTGTACTTGTCTTGCTGGAATGACTTTATTACAACCTCATCCCCTATGTACTTCTTTCTCTTTCACTCACATAGTGAAATCCCATATATGCCCCAAAATCTGTCTCAGTCAATAATTCTTCCCTAATTCATCTTTCATTCTTGTTGATAAGAAAACACATCCTTTCTAAATCATTTCTTTATCCTTATGACCTGGAATTATGCTCATCTATTAATGTGTGTCATTCCTACTAAATCCTAAGATCTTAGGATTTTAGAATAAGAATTGTGGCTGTCATCTTCATATTATCAGTTCTCAACAATATCATTTTAAAAGAAATGGAAACTTAATAAATGTCACTTAAGATCAGGCTCTGTGTCTCATGCCTATAATCCTAGCACTTTGGGAAACCAAGGCAGAAAGACTGCTTGATCCCAGGAGTTTAAGACTTATCTGAGCAAGAGCAAGACCCCATCACTACAAAGAAAGAAAGAAAAAAAAAAAATACAGCTGGGTATAGGACTTGTAGTCCCAGCTATTTGGGAAGCTGAGGCAGGATGATAGCTTGAGCCTGGTAGTTTGAGGTTGTAGTGAGCTATGATGACATCACAGCACTCTACCCTGGGCAATAGAGTAAGACCCTCAAAGAAAAATAAGTTACTGAACTTTCATCAGAAATTGCAACATTATAGAAAATAATGTTAGTCAGCAAAAATAAAAGTTTTATTTTTTTCTTCAAACTATTTGGCTACATTGTCATGTGAAACAGTAGGCTTTGTGGTTCACTATTAAATTTTTACATCTGCCTAACTCAGCATAAATTTAAAACAGTAGAGTATTATCTTTTTGAAGGCTTGACAATATATTTTACCTGTTTATTAAACTGCTACCTAATTCAACAAATTAGAAAGAGTTAATTAACTATTATTCACATTCTTATGCAGTTTAAATCATTAACATTTATTAGTCATAATAATTATATGGACAAGAGGCTAAGTTTTTAATCCTTTCATATTTAAAATCAGCTAGTAGAATACTTAGCTCTTGCTTCTCCACCTCATCATTTTTTAATTTGGGGAATATTTATGTGCTCAAAATCTGTGAAGGAAAAATTAGTCAACTGTATTGTTCTGTCACTTGAAAATATATTCAACCATTCCCGGGTACTTAAATGTACATTTTCCATAGAATCAAAGTGCATCTCTTCTGGATTTGAGCTACGATAGAAATTTCTCTCTGCCATATAAAGCAACTGAGAAGAAAAACTCTGGCAAATTTGACATTTGTTTCTGCTTTTGAATTTTTCCACTTAAAGAATATACAGTAGGATCTATGGAGGAAGGCACACTGGAATATGTATCATTGCTGAGTAGGCAGATGCTTGGCTTTATTCAAAACCACTATCCTACTATTAACTATAATATTCAATTTATCTACTTCAGAAGGATAAAGAGATAAATTGATTGCAAATGTGAAATTGGGATTCCAAAGTGTCTCAGTTACCACTCGACCATGCATTGCATTTGATTTTCTTATTTTAATATTCAATAGCTTCAAAATATAACTGAGAGCGCTTGGCTTTTCATTTCTGCTATGTAAAGCACTAACAATGTTGCATACACTGCTTGTATTTTATTTCGGAGCAACTACTAGTAAAACTTGAATTCCAGTGAGGGTTAACTTATTTTTAATACTGTTTTATTTTAGTATATGCTGAAATCCCCAGAAATATCACGTAAATTGGAGGAAAATTGTGCTCTGTTTTGTTCAGAACTGTCTAGAAGTTGTTTAGCATTTCATTTATTTTTATTTTTAAATTTCAGAATATTATGAGGGTACAAACATTTTAGATATATATTTTGCCTTTGCACCACCCAAGCCAGAGCTACAAGTGTACTCATCCCCAAGATAGTCCTCTCTGCACCCATTAGTTGTGAATTTACACATCTTTTCCACCCCACTCCCACCTGCCCAGCACCCAATGAATATTATTTCCATGTGTACATATAAGTGTTGCTCAGTTAGTACCAATTTGATGGTGAGTACGTGTGGTGCTTGTTTTTCCATTCATGTGATAATTCACTTCAGTAATGGGCTCTAGCTCCATCCAGAATAACACAAGAGGTGCGAGTTCACCATTGTATTTTATGGTTGAGCAGTACTCCATGGTATACATAAACCACATTTTGTTAATCCACTCATGTATTGATGGGCACTTGGGTTGTTTCCACATCTTTGCAATTGTGAATTGTGCTGCTATAAATACTTAAGTGCAGACTTTTTTTTATATAAAATGACTTTTTTTTCTTTGGGTAGATGCATAATAGTGGGATTGTCAGATCAAATGGTAGTTCTATTTTTAGTTATTTGAGGTATGTCCATATTACTTTCCATAGAGGTTGTAGAAATTTGCAGTCCCACCAGCAATGTAAGTGTTCCCATATCTCAACATCCATACCAGCATTTGTTTTGGCACTTTTTGATAAAAGCCATCGCCACTGGAGATAAGTAATATCTCATTGTGGTTTTGATTTGAATTTCCCTAATGATTAGAGATGTTGAGCAAAATTTTATATATTTGCCTGCCACTATTCTGTCTTCTTTCAAGAAGTTTCTGTTCATGTCCTTTGCCCACTTTTTAATGGGGTTGTTTGATTTTTTCTTGTTAATTTTCATAAGTTCTATATAGATTCTAGTTATGAGCCTTTTATTGGATGTGTAGCATGAAAATATTTTCTACCATTCTGTCTATTTTCTCTCATGATAGTTTCCTTGGCTGTGCAGAAGCTTTTTAATTTGATCAGGAACTATTTATTTATTTTTGTTGTTGTTGTCATTGCTTTGGGAATCTTCTTCATAAATTCTTTGCCTATACTGATATCTGTAAGAGTTTTCCCAACGTTTTCTTCTAGAATTCTTATAGTTTCATGTCTTAGGTTTAAGTCTGTTATCCATCATGTGAGGGGTAAGAGGTGCAGATCTAGTTTCACACTTCTGCCATGTGGCTATCCAATTTCCCAGCTCCATTTATTGAACAGGGATTCATTTTCCCCATGCATATTTTTGTCTGCTCTATCAAAGATCAGATGACAATATGAAGATGGCTTTATATCTGGGTTCTCAGTCCTGTTCCAAAGGTCTATATGTCTATTCTTGTGCCAATGCTATGCTGTTTTGGTCACTATAACTTGTAGTATGGCTTGAAGTCTGGGAGATCAATGCCTCCCAATTTGTTCTTTTTGCTTAAGGTTGCTTTAGTTATATGGGATCTTCCCTGGTTCCATATGAAATGTAGAGTTATTTCTTCTAAATCTGTAAAAAATGATAAAAAGTTTTTATTTCTATTACTCTACCATCAAGTAATACTGCATTTAAGTGAAATATCATGACATTTTTATTCTTATGTCTTAAAATAGTGCCTGAATGTCATGTGGTTACATAAATTGCTCATTAGCAGATTATATAATTGTCCCCTCCACTTTTGAAATCATATCATTAGTTATTTGCAAATAATTGAATCATTTGCCTGTGGCATGTCTTCTTTGCAAATGAACTACAACTATAAAATAAGAAGCAACATGTTTTGTTTTGTTTTTTTTTTTTTTTTTGGAGAATTCTTATATATATATTTTACACTTTGAATGACTAAATTTCCAGCTACTGTTTATTTTGATTTTGTTGTTACCAAAAAACAAACAACATAAAAATTAGAAATAAAATGAATAGCATCCCAGAGCTTTCAGAAATTTTACTTTAGTAGGCCATTTATCTTATGTCCAGTAACTAAAACTGTTTTCTCATTAAAACATGTGCTTGTTTTTCTAAATTCTCTTGCATTGGTAGATGTCAGACTGGCAGATTGGCTCTTGATTCTCCAGAATATCCATTCAGTCCATTTCTCTTCTCTCTCTCTCTCTATCCCCCCGCCCCCACACACACACCAAGTTGGACTAGATTTTCCAGCATGTGATTTGGTGAGAATTCTTCCAGTGTCCAGTATGGGCCCTGAGTGTTTAACCAACAAGGGGAATCCAATAGATATGTCACATCCTCTTGACCGCAATTTAAGAATGAGAACCTGATGTTTTTCCAGTTAGTCAGGGTCAATTGTTTTCAGTCCTGGGGCTTTTGAAGTTAGAATAGAACCAAAAGTTGGTCAAGAAAATGTTGAAGTCCTCTTGGCGGTTAACACCAAAGAAAGGAGAAGAAAGATATCTCTCCCTGGTCACAACTTTAAAACTACTCAAGAAATGGTTATGTGATGTTAAATATATCTAGAACTTTCAGCATGAAACCATAAATTTATTTAATGGTCCAAAACAGTTTTAATTGTTTCTTCTTGTCACTTTCAACATAGATTTCTAACTGTTATAAAGAGAAAGAACTTGTTTTTACTGCCTAAGAACAAGTCAGTCCTTTTGAAAAATTATTCATAAGATGATTTTACTTTATAGCAGTATTCTGTCTCCTAGTTTGAAAACTGGTATTATAAGTGCACCTTTTAATGTAGTATGCCATATATATTACCAGGATTAAGGTTTTCATTGAATATAAATGTATGTTTTACATGAAAAATATTAAATAAATGCTAGAATTCTCTTTAATATTCTAAAATTTATTAACATTCATTTTTATTCATTGAGAAGTATTCATTGAGGGACTGCTCCATTTCTAATACTTTGAAAATAATCATGTATCTTTTTTGGTCATATAATTTACTATAAACTATCTAGACACACTGAAATGTGTTTAAGCAATATTATTTATTTTTTAAAATTATATTTTATATTTGAATCTATGATTTCTAACCTGAGAGAATTAAGGTCAAAAGTTAAAATGAACCCTATGTTCTCACACAAGATATTAAAGCTCATATTGATTTGACTGGAAAAGGCACATATCCCTAAGATTTATTCTTATTTAATATCTCAGATATAATCAGTATTTATCTTAAAATTCTGTCATCAACTGCACTTGAGCTTCAATTTCAACAAATCTTGCTGAGAACCCATTCAATATATGTATATGCATACATATACACACATAAATAAAATTTTATTGAAATAGGCTACTTTATAAAGATTATTTTGTGTTTTTCATATATGATATGACTTTTGAAGATTTGTTTAAGGAAAAATGGCTAACGTGAAATCTGAAACAGGGTTACCATTTCTCTGTCCTTCAAACAATTTACTGACATAGATTTTCCAATAAAATGCTGAAACACATTTTCCAGGGTGAAACTTTATATGCTACCAAATTTATGTGCTGTAATTTACATTTAATTGTAGATCTGAAAGGTTAAATTTTAATACTAATCTTAACCAGCTACTATGAAATCATAGGGTTGATCCTGCAAAGAAGGTCAACCATTCCCTGGGTTTTAAATTGAAATGGTTGTCATTAATTTAAATGAGTTAATATGATGATATATTTCTTTTGAGTAATGGATGAATCCCATAAGTACTAGTCCACCATGTCAGAAAAATGTTAATACCTTTGTCAATGTGCTTTAATATTTATTTGATTTATATACCTCATTTTTATAATTAATGTGTGACTTACTATCTTCTGGATTAGTCCATACATTCTGGGTCAGTCTTATTATATTTTGGCCAAATCTCAATCTGTTAATTGATAAATATTAATACCTCACCTCAAACAAAATATGTTGTCATTCTTTTTCTAAAATGTAGTAAGAAATTTTGTTTGGGAGAATGTTGAGGCAAAAGAAATGAGAAAATAAATAGGCTTTTCAGTAATATTTGAGAGTTGAAGTGGAAAAGTGTATAAGAGAATTTTTTTTTCTTAAGATATTTTATTTAGCTTTAAGCATATTTAGAGGACAAGATTAAATAGAGCAAAAGGTTACACAGGTAGAGTTGGAGAAGAAAGGTTTTATTTTCCCTCTTTTGTGAAATTATATGTGAGAAAGAAGTAATTATTAATACTTTACCACTTCTGAGTTACCAAGGGTGAAGAAAATGAAATATAAAAATTGAATCCCCAAAGTTGAAAAGGAGAGAGAGAGAGAGAGTGAGTTTAAGAGATTAAGACTAGAGAGACATAAAGATAAACATAGAGGAGGAGGAGCAGGAAGAATATAAGAAGAAAAAGGAGAACTGGAAAAAAAAGGAGATTTAGATAGAGGAAGGAAAGAGAAGAGGGAGAAAACAAAGAAAAGAGGGGGTATATAAAATTTTTGAGCCTTTCTACACCAAAGTCTAGACTGAACATTTCTATAGCACTTTATATTTCTTAGCTATATGCAAATTATTTTCATCTCTAAAATAAGCTTTAAAAATTTTTTGAAATTATATGCCATTTAAAATTGTGGAAAATAAGATAAAACTGTACACTTGAAAATTTTTGTATCAAGTAAGTATCTATTTTTCTACTATACAACTGTATATTACATATATGTGAAGAATTATATTTTTCTAAAATAGTTATGAAAAATTTTAAATACTTCCTTTTGTTATTTTTGGTCAATTTAATAAGACATGGGATTATTTTACTAATGGCAAACCAAGAAGGTGTGATTTACCACTGTTGATTTAAAAATTGTAGACACACCAATCCTATAATACCTTCTACAACTCATTATATTTTCACCTAAATTTAAATTGATAATAAAGAAATGGTAAATAATATGGCACTAGATAATAAAAATACTTTTATTAATTGTCTGTTGAAATAATTTGGATAAAATTACCTCTCCAAATATAATTGCAGCCTTTCAATACCCAGGCACAAACCCTTTATAAGTGTCTCTGTTGAAAGTGGGATGTGTTTGCGTGTGTGTCTTTGTGTATATATACTGAAAGGGAAAAAAAAAATGGACCTTTCCTTGAATGCTATTTAGTCAAATTGTATACATACGATATTATAAACTAATATTTAATATTTGTTTTCCAAAAGAGTTTTTTTTCCAAATAATCCTTTCCAATACTTTATCAGTATATTAAGTATTTATTGTATATGTAATTTGAAATGATATCACATAGAACACTAGCTAATTTTCTCTCTCTCTCTAAACATTGATACTAAAGACATCTTTTCAGACTTTTTTTATTCTTACAAAAGATCTTTTTTGTATTATGTCAGTTTCAGATATTCAGATGTTAAATTTCTTTAGCTCAAAGTCATTTATGTTGGCTTTTATGCTTCAAGCAGTAGACATTAGTAAAATATATCAACATTTGAGAAGACTCAGCAGATACTTTGAGATAAGTTTATTTTCTATACATAGAGGAGAAAGCATGAAGAAATAAGAAGTGGATTAAGTTAAAAATATATTTCTCGCTAAACAAAGTAGACTGGATTCATTAAAATATCGCATTTTGTTTTTATGTGGAATTACAAATATTCACAGATATTTTAAAAGTGTGGATATTGCAAAAGGTATCTTGATAAATAAATATCAATTTAGAGTCTACTTGTCCTTCATATACAACAAATTATCTTCTATAGCTGTTTCTTTGATGTCAATCTTTTTCCATTCCAATATGTTATTGACTTACAACATATGTAAGTCATAATTTTGAAAAGATAATACAATCTTAGACTTTTTAAAACTTGTGCGTAACTTAGATATTCACTTGTTCATATATTTTTTTTTTATTTTCCGTGTTTTTTCAAATGAATCCAGAGCAACTGTGACTGACACAGAATCATACAGTTAGCTAGTTGTAGAATTAGGACTAAAACTGAAAATTCCTGGTTTCCACCGAATTTCTACCAATTGATTAAATCTGTCTTTATTGGGTCGCATAATCAACTGCTATTACCAATTTGGGGGGTTTACACCACCAATAAATATAGTTCTCATTTTCTCAGACAAACATTAGAGAGAATCAGCTGTAAATTTTCCCATTTTGAAATGCTGACAATGTCTTCTAAATCTTTATTCTCTTGATATCAAATGGCATACATTTTAATATATATTTTTAAAAAAGATATTCAATATTAATTATCTTAGTGTGATTTGATGTCTTACCATTATTAAATATTTGAGCAAATGTGTGTGTTTGTGTTTGTGTGTATTTTTTGAGGAGTTGTGTGAATAATTAAGACCCACTCATCTAAACATAATATCAGTAAGTTAAGGTTTCTTAACATTGGCACTATTGATAATTTGGGCTAGATAATATTTTTTGTGGATGCTCTCTTGTATATTATGGGACATTTGGCAGTATCCTTAGCCTCTGTCCACTTTATCCCTATAGCAAAATATCCTCCCCATGGTGGGACAAACAACAACGCCTCCAGATAGTGTAAAATGTTTCTAGGTGACAAAATCATCTCCAATTGGGTACTAAAGTAGGTGGAAGGCACACACTTGCCATAGGTAATCTGTCTTCTAAAATGAATCTGTCATCTGATTTTATCATATTAGCAAAACAGAAATCCAAATTATTTTTAAGATGAGAAATGAGCTGTTCAGTTTTATTTACAGCTCTAGAATATAGAAAAAGCAAAATATCTGCTTAATATAGAATGATGCAATACCAATGGCTTTTGCTTTTTATAAACTTAGATATTATTGGGTAATAAACTATAATAATATTAGTTAAAACTTCTCTTTCCTAACTACGACTGTTTTTTCATTTTAGCTATCGACTCATTTGTCAATAGCTATGTTTAGTGATTACAAATGTGTTTAAAAGAAGCCACACTCATCATCCTGACATTTCAAAAATATCTTTAGTATGTAAAAAATACTTAAATTTTTTATGACCTACTCTTTTATACAGTCATTTATAGTTACAGACCTTGTTGCAACTATGCAACTATGCGACTAACAAGATACAGAACTACCAAGATATAGAACATTGTCATGTCAATACTCTCTTCTTGCCAGTCAACAGCTATTGTTATTTCTTTCACATTATATTTATTTTGCCTATATTATTAATAGAATGACATTTAAATGGAAAAATACAATATATAGTCATTTGTATCTGAATTTTTTCAATCAGCATGTTTTTGAGGTTCATTCATCTTGCTGCATGTATCAGTCATTCTTTCATATAGCTGTGAATTTCCAATGTAGCAATATGCTGCATTCTGTTTATACATTCTCATGAGGATCAACATTCAAATTGTTTCCAGGTTGATATGATTAGAAATATTGTTGTTATGAGCATTCATGAATACATTTTAGGTAGCTGTAAGTTTTTATTCATTTCTCTTGAACTGTTATGCGATGGGTAGGTACATTTTTAAATTTATGAAAAATTACCAGACAGATTTGCAAAGTGGTTGTACCATTTCACGTTCCCATCAGGAGTGTATAAAAGTTCAAGTTGTTATATATCCTTGCCAGCAAATTGATTTTTTCAGTGTTTTCCATGATATCAATTCTAACGGCTCTGTAGTAGAATTAGATTTTGGGTTAAATCTGGAATTCCCTGATGACTAAAAATGTCACCAGTTTTTCATGTGATAATGGACCATTAGCATATCTTCCTTTGTGAAATGCTTGATAATGCCCTGCCCATTATTAAGCTGGTAATTTTATTTTTAATTATTGATTTGAATGGGTTGCATTTTTTGAAAACCCATTCAAATTTCAGAATTGCAAAATTCAAAATTTTTGCAAAACCTTTTGTCAAGTATATGTGTTCATACTATTTTCTCCCAGTCTGTCTTAACTATGCGTATTTTCAAACCTGCTCCTTGCACAGCTTCCTTTTCTCTTGCACCCTCAAATTTCAATCCCTTTAAGAGCAGCATGGAACTGAATCCCTATCTCCCCACCTTGCCTAGCCACTTCCATGCTCTACTGGAGGGCCCTCTCCCTGTGCCCTAGTCTGGAAAGTACTGCCAAGCAGAAAGTTGGAATTATTATATGGCTTGTCCCATGTCTTTCTCTTCCCTGAGTGTTCATAGTCTGTGCTGTGTCTGCCTCTAGTTTAGGATTGGAAATTTGGCATTTCATTTAATTTTCCTGTTTTATTATTAACAATGAAGAAAGGATAGTCTGATACTGGCTTTTCTCTATTGACTAAAAGCAGAAAGTTCTTATTATTTTTATACTGATATTTGAAAATATATTAATTTCACAAGTAATTACACAAAGGAGTAAATGGAATCAATATTTTAAACAGTTGCATTTACTTCAAAATATATATGTTGTTGAAATGCAGATTTAATTAACTAATGGTGATTCAGAAATTTTTCACGTATTAATAAATACTTAGGAATTTTTTTAAATCATCATGAAAACTATTTTAGGCATCAACAAGTCACAAGAAAAAACAATAACATGCTATAGAGTCTAATGACTTGGGCTACGCATTAAAAAATTGAAAATTTCAAATCACGTCTTAACTTGTTTAATTTCTATGACAGAGACCGGGCGGGGTGGCTCACGCCTGTAATCCTAGCTCTCTGGGAGGCTGAGGTGGGCGGATCATTTGAGCTCAGGAGTTCGAGACCAGCCTGAGCAAGAGTGAGACCCTATCTCTACTATAAACGGAAAGAAATTAATTGGCCAACTAATATATATAGAAAAAAATTAGCCAGGCATGGTGGCGCATGCCTGTAGTCCCAGTTGCTTGGGAAGCTGAGGCAGCAGGATTGCTTGAGCCCAGGAGTTTGAGGTTGCTGTGAGCTAGGCTGACGCCACGGCACTCACTCTAACCTGGGCAATAAAGTGAGACTCTGTCTCAAAAAAAAAAATAAATAAATAAATAAATAAATAAATAAATAAATAAAATAATAATTTCTATGACAGAAATATGCCAATAATTCCACAACAGAAATTCTATTTATTTGTAGATTCTCTGGTAGAATAATTTTTATAAATATATTTTAAATGTAGGTTTTATGACTGAGAAAAATGTCATAATTTTAAACTATTTCATGTTTTATTAGAACAAATTAACATGATAATTGAAACATTGATCCATTTAAAATGGACAAAACTTACTTGATTCAGATTTTTCATAGAATACAACTATGTGTTGAATTCTAAATATTATATAATTAAAATTATTCTTTGAAATTTTTGTACAGAAAAATAATTTTACATAGACGATTCTATAAAAATGGGAACTTATTCTAAGTGCATGATTCTTATAATATTATTTACTTTATGGCCATAGTTATTTAAATATAAGCTCTTGTTTCAAAATAATTTAAAATGGAGAATTTTTTTTTCTTCTTTTTCATTTCAGCATATTATGAGGGTACAAACATTTTGGTTACATTTTATATTTTTGCCTCGTCCAAGCGAGGATTAGAGGCATGACCTTCCCCTCTACAATGCTCACCTCGTCTATTAGTTGTTGAGTTTACCCCTCCAACCCCCTAATCCCTGGAGTATATAACTACCGTGTGAGCTCCATAGTGTTGATAAGTCAGTGCCAATTTGATGGAGTACACGTGAAGCCTATTCTGATCTCGTGATACCTCACTTTGTATAATAGGCTCAAGCTCTATCTAGGAAAATATAAGAGGTGCTAGATCACTGTCATTTCTTATAATTGAGTAATATTCCATTGTATACATATACCAAATTTTAATAATCCACTCATGAATTGACGAACACTTGGTTGTTTCCACATCCTTGCAATAGTGAATTGTGCTGTCATAAACATTCGGGTGCAGATGTCTTTATTATAAAATGACTTTTACTCTTCTGGGTAGATGTCTAATAGTGCTATTGCTGGATCCAATGGTATTTCTATTTTTAGCTCTTTGAGGAATTTTTCTCCACAAAGGTTGAACCAATTTGCAGTCCCACCAGCAGTGTAAGAGTCTTCCTGCCTCTCCACATCCTTGCCAGCATTTGCTGTTTTGGGATTTTTTGATAGAGGCCAATCTCACCGGGGTTAGGTGATATCTCATTGTGGTTTTGATTTGCATTTCTCTAATGATTAGCGATGTTGAACATTTTTTTATATGTTTGCTGGCTATTATTATGTCTGCTTTTAAAAAGTTTCTGTTCATTTTCTTTGCCTATTTATTGATTTTTAAGATAATAAAATAGATGCTTTTTAAAAGAGATTCTTTCTTTGTTTATCATTCTGGATTTTTTTTTCTACAAGAAATTTACATATCCATCTATTGCATATCCATGCAATTTACATATCCATCTACTTATTCCTTAAATGTTGAACAGCTTACCAAAAAATTCTACTGAATTAACAGTTGAGGGGTGCTTATTTCATTAGTTATTGTACTTTTAGATTCTAACTTAGAATATAAAAGCACTTTGTTGTCCTGGAATAACTTTTAAACTTTCCAAGTAAATGATGATACACTGCAATTTGAAATAATTTAAATTAGTGTCAGAAAATACTGACAACATAAAATGTTTTCTACTTTGGCCAAAGCTGGAGGTCAGCAAAAATCACTGTGGAAGGTAAAAACCTTCTGAGTTACTTTTTAGGATTCTTAAGAAAATAGTAAACAATCACTTCTTTAGGGAGAAAATGTCTACAATCCCTGCTAATCATAACAAGTTGACTCTAACTTGTTTTTTATTTTTTATTGTTTGTGTGATTTATGTTTTTCTTCTGGCATCTTTCTGTAAGCAGTTCTAATGTCGTTCAGCTGTTCATAGATATCATATATGAGCATTAGAGAAACAGTTATAAACACAAGAACATTTAATAAACATCTGTGTTTTGACAATGATATTAGTTGAGCCCTTTGTAATTTGTTTCTAATGTAATTGGAGTCCCAGAAAAAGAGAAAAGCAGACATAAAAAAATGTTCAAATTAATAATAGCTGAAAATTTTTCATATTTTGTAGAAGACAAACTTACAGATTTCAAGGAGGTGAGTGAATCTTAAAACAAAATAAACCCCAAAGAAATCCACACCTATGATGATAGGCAAATTCCTAAAAACTGAAGACCAGCTATTAAATAAAAATACAAAAAGTATTACAAAACTTATTGTAAATAGCCAAAAAGTCTTCAAAGGAAAATTTTCAGCACTAAATGCATACATTAAAAAATTTGAAACTTTCAAATCAATAATACAAGTTTTCACATCAGCATCCCAGAAAAAGAAAAGCTGGATATTACTGAGCAAGAATGAAGGAAATGACAATGTTAAAAGCAAAAATTAACAAAACTGAAAACAATCAATGAAAAAATAATGAACAAATAAAATTGACAATTATCTAGTGAGATTAATGAAGAAAGAGAAAGTACCAATGTGAAAATGAAAAAGAGTGTACCACCATAGATCCTGTAGACATAAAAGCCTAATAGATAACACTACAAGCAACTTTACCTACATAAATTTGACAACCTAGATAAAATGTGCCAGTTTCTCAAGAAACATAAATAACCACGACTTATTCACATGAAACAGATAATTTTAATAGCTCTGTAACTTTTAGTAAATTGATTAATAAGTAGACATATCCCCCAAAAGAAATTTCCAAGCCCACTGGAGAATTTTACCTAATTATTAGAGAAAAATTGATATCGATTATCCAAAATATTTTCCAAAAAATAGAAAAGAGAGCACAATTTCATTTATTTAATGAAGCTAATATTTCTCTGATACCACAACCAAAGACAGTACTAGAGAAAATAAGCACAGGCCACCACTACATCCCATGAATATAGAAGCAAAACATTTTAATAATATATCATGGATGGAAGGCTGATTCAATATGTGTAAATATATCTATGCAATCTACTATATTTATAGGCTAAATAAGAAAAATTATATGGTTATATCAATTGATCCAGAAAAAGAATTTGACAGAATTTGACAACCACTTATGAAGGAAAATAAAATAAAATAAAATAAAAGGAATACAGGGGAACTTCTGCAACTTGACAAAGAGCATATACAAAAATTCTACAGCCAGCATTATACTTAATGGTGAAAGATAGAATTCATTCCCCCTAAGACTGCACATGAAGTAAGAATGTTTGCTTTCAGTACTTTTATGCAATATACTACTGCAAATTCATTGCAATAAGCCATCTTTATTTGCAGATTTTATATATCTACATAGAAAATCCTAAGAAATCTATAAAATAAAAATAAATTCCTATTACTAATAAGTGAATTCAGGAAGGTCACAGGAGAAAAAATAAACTTTGAAAAAAATTGAAAAATTTGAAAACTTTGAAATATTATATTTCTATATGCTAAGAAATAACATATGAACATCAAAATTGAAAATATCATACCATTTACATTCATTAAAAGAAAATTATTTCTTCACGTATAATTCTATCAAAATATGTACAGGATTAGTATGCTAAAAATAAAGAAAGAAATTAAAGAAAATGAAAGAAATTAAAGAAAATCTAAATAAATGTAAAAACATACCTTGTTTATAGATGGTATGATTTGAAGAATGAAATAGTAAATATGTGAATTCTCCTCCAATTGCTACACATGCCATATCAAAATGCCAGTGAGATTTTTTGTAGATATAGATAAAACTATTCTAAAATTTAATGGTCGAGGAAAAATGGAGTAGTTAAATATTATTGATAAAGAAGAATAAAGAGGGAAGAAGTAGTCAACTCATTTAAAGACTGATATAGCTACAATAATCAGGACTTTGAGGGATTGGCAAAGAAGAAATGCATAAACAAATTGGATAGAATAAAAACACACAAAAATAGAACAATGTAAGTATATGCAACTAATTTTTGACAAAAATTGCAAAAGCAATGCAATGGAGAAAAGACAGCTTTTCAAGAAATGGTGCCAGAACATCCATAGGCAAATAATGAACCTCAACCTAGGTCTCACACCTTTTAACATTATTAACTCAAAATTGATCATAAACTTATATTTAAATTTTTAAAAAGTAAGATTATTTGAAAAAACTATAGGTGAAAAACTTCCAACATCTATGACTAGGCCAAAAGTCTTTTGACAACTGTTTGACAACAGTTACAGTCTATAAAGGAAAAATTTATATATTTGTTAAATTAATCAAAAAAGTTTTTGATCTCTGAAAGGCCCTGTTAAGAGGATACAAAGATAATTCAACCAAATATCTCGCACTAGATTAATACCCAGAATGTATAAAGACCACTCAAAACTCAATAGTTATAAAGCAAACAATTCAATAGAAGTCAGGCAAGAGATAGGAAGAGTCATTCCACTGAGAAGGACATAAAGATGACAAATAAGAACATGGAAGATGTTTGACATCTTTAGCCATTAGGAAAATGTAAACTAAAATCATAATGAAATATCACTTCCTACTTATTACAATGACTATTTCTTATTAACGACAAGATCAAATGGGAACTCTCGTGTGTGCTGATGGTAATAGAAAATGGTCAAGTCACTCTCAGTTACAATTTGGCAACTTGTTAAAAAACTAAACCTGCAATGATGCTGTGGCACAATTGTGCTCCTGGGCATTTATCCTAGATAAATGAAAACTTATACTCATGCAAAAACCTGGACATGAATTTTCATAGAAGGTTCTAGATACAAATAAATTTCTGCTAGTTACATTCATTTACTTGAAATTTGAAATTTGCAAATAAGAAAGCTATACATTTTTGCTCTTGTAGCTGTCATAAGTCTGGTCTTGGAGTAGGTTCGCCAGATTTAGCAAATAAACATATAGGTACCATAGTTTGTGTAACCATTCACACTTGAAGGACATGTGGGTTGTTTTTAGTTTTGGACTATTGTGAATAGACCTCTTAATTACTTCGTTTTCTACAACACTCACCTTTGTTCATTATTCTCTAATCTCGCTGTTGTTCTTCTTTCTTTGAGCATATTAAGCTTGTTCCTGACTCATGGTGTATGCATTTGCTATTTCCTGAGCAAATACCATTTTATTTTTTAATATCCAGCACCTAAAACCATATTTGACCTGTATCAGCTAATCAATTAATACTTATTGAATGAGTCTACTTTTCTACTTATATTTGTTAGAAATCATTTTTCATTAATGATGTCCTAAAAGTCATTGACTCTGTTACAGTTATGCATCAATTAACAATAGAATATCTCCTGAGAAATGCATAGTTCATCATTGTGCAAACATTATTGTACTTACACAAACCTACATAGTATAGCCTACTATACACATAGGCTGTATCATATAGCCTAATGCTGCTAGGCTGCAAACCTCTCTAGCATGTTACTGTACTGAATAGTGTAGTCAATTGTAACACAATGGTATGTGTTTGTGTATCTAAACATAGAAAAGGTACATAACATAGAAAAGGTATGGTGTATGTTATATACATATAACATATAATATGGTATTATAATCTTATAGGACCAGTGCTGTATATGTAGTCTACTGTTGATCTTGAAATACCATTATGTGGTGCATGACTGTAATTGTAAAATTACCTTTAAAAATGTTTTTGAGCATCAGAGTATTATTTGACAATAAATAAAGTGTTATTTGTTATTTTTCACATTTTTTAAAGACTTTAGAGAATTAAATGTAGCAATTGTTAAGGTTAAATAAGCCAAAGTCATGTAAAATTTCTTACAAATACAGTTAATACTTCTAGATAACTAGCTTTATTTTCACAATCTTGCTGACACTTTTCCTGCAGATCTGAGGGGACTTTGCAGAACTGCATGAGGGAGAGTCAGTCTCTGAGGATCTTCTCCAGTTCTCTTATTAAACATATATTTCTTTACTTCAGCTTGTATAAGTCTAAAGTTCTTTAAAGAGAAGAGATGTGACTGGTTGAATAGTTATAATTTTGTTTGAAGCTTTATATTTTTCTTCCAATGTCTTGCCTTTTGATCAAAATATTTGTTAACTTTGCTAGAGTTTTTCAGGAAATTGGACTCCTAGGATTAACTGAAGCCCTTTGTTATAAACTAAATTTCTCTTAAAATTTTGTCTGAATGCTTGCTCAGAAGTTATTTATTTCACTTATTTCCTTTAGTCCTTTCTGATTTCTCATAAACTCAACTCAGGCTGGTTCAGTGACAGATTAAACTAATTATTTTGTATGCTAGATAGATTATGTTCTACAAAATTCTTTCTCCTTTTTAAAGGAAATACCACCCTCATTCTTTAGAAGTTCATTGTTTTTCAACATCCATGGCTAGGAGTATTTTCACTGTCAATACTGCAAGAGGTTTTGTTTTGTTTTGTTTTGTTTTAATGTATTCTCCTTGAAAATAAAATAAACTTACCTTTAAATCATAAAACTGAAAAGAAAGTCAGTGTTAATCCAATCCTTTGTTTAAAAGAAAAAAACCAATTCCCAGCAAATGTAGCATATTGCTGAAAGTCATAGAGCTATTCAGTGATAGGCTTAGGTTTTTAAAATATTACAGCCTGGTGATTCTTTTCCATAGTAAAATGATGCTCATTTATTACATTTACATAAATACATATGTGTTCTAATATATTTGAATTATTATTTTCATATTTTTGTTATTCATTTTGGTTTGTTCTGTGGTTGTTACCACCTTAAAAGCCCAGATACAAAATTTGTTAAGACCATTCTTCTTGTACTTCACAATTTTGTATTTTGCTTTCATTGTGGTTACATTGTGAAGAAGGGATGGATTCCCCCATCTGTCCACACAAAATTTAGTTGAGATTCAAGATGCCCCACACACATTCACCGATAAGATATGAAAAATATTTACTGCTCACATGATAAAGCTTTCTGAGGAGAGCAGGGCAGGCTTCCAAGCAGTCTTAAAATGGCTTGAGAAATCACGGCAAGGAGACTAGCTTTATTTTTATTGTGCTTAGCAAGTAGGTCTGGGATAACGATTCCCACCTATATGTGGGCTGGGGCTTTCATGCTTTGAACTTAGCATAATGGTCCAAGGAAGGAAGTACCCCTAACTTTCTTATCTGCTCTCCTAGATGTAATGCAGAGAGCTCTGGTAAGATGGAGTGGTGAGGCTTGAAAGACTTCAGAAATCAAACATCATAAATGGAGTCAGATCCTCTATTACCCCTCTGATTATATTCCTTATAATCATTAATTATTATAATACTAGCTCAATTATTTAAGATGATATAGCACATCTTAAATTATATAATTCTTACATTAATAACTTATGAAATTATAAAATAAATTAGGCCGGGCATGGTGGTTCATGCCTGTAATCCTAGCACTCTGGAATGCCGAGGCAAGAGGACTGCTCAAGATCAGGAGTTTGAAACCACCCTGAGCAAAAGTGAGACCCTGTCTCTACTATAAATAGAAAGAAATTAATTGGCCAACTAAAAAAAATATATATGTCTAAAAAATTAGCTGGCATGGTGGCGCATGCCTGTAGTCCCAGCTACTTGGGAGGCTGAGGCAGAAGGATTGCTTGAGCTCAGGAGTTTGAGGTTGCTGTGAGCTAGGCTGATGCCACGGCATTCTAGCCCGGGCAACAGAGTAAGACTCTGTCTCAAAAAAAAAAAAAAAAAAAAAAAAAAAAAGAGGCTACAGAAGATGAAACTCAGTTTGATTAACATGTTGTCTTTTCAAAATAATCATTTTTATCTTAATGTGTTAAATCCAAAATAATCAAAAAACCAAATTTCCTGATGACATTATATAGGAGTGACCACATAAATAATTGCTGCTTAACACTGAGATCTTGTTCCTTAAATAATGATGTATAGAAGCTCATTTTCCTTATCAAGCTTTCCAAAGGAGCTAATAAACATGTCAAATCCATATTACTTAAGATTCTGAAAGTTTGCTTCAAGTATCATACCTGAGAGCTTTAGAAATCCTATCTGTGGCCTTGTCAGCAAGAATTACATTCTAAAGGTGATTATACTAAAATTAAATCTAAGTACAGGCAAAAACACTCAATCACTAGGCTGATCATGGAAAGCTCACATAGACTGTTAAATCACAGACAACAGTTTTCAAGGTCTCACAAATTATAAATATCAAATGATAACCTACTTAATGCTACCTCCAAATTAAATAAATTACCAACCAGAAAACAAAGGATAAGAAAAAACAGAGGATCAAATTATATTTAGAAAATTCCATTAATCTTAATTAACGAGTAGAACATTATGAGGTACAAGCTGCATAATGATAAAAGTGAAGTAGGCACAATATACTGAACCAGAGACAACAAGTATCTCCTTCTACAACTATGACAGATCCTATTAATGCATTACTCTTCCTTTAAAAGGTTGACTTTGCCACTTATAATAATGAATAAATTAAATACTATGAGATAAGTGCTGTGAAAAGAAAAACGGAAAGTAGGCTGGATAGAATCTGGAGTGGGTGAAAGTCCTGCCTCACTGAGAAAGTAACATGTAAGCCAAGACTTCAATAAGCGGAGAGAGTTACGGGTGCAGGTAACTGAAGAAAGAACTTCCAGCAAGAGGGAAAGTCAGTTCAAAGGCTGAGGTTGGAAGATGAATTGGCATTTTAGACAAACAGCAAGGAGGCGCTACAGCTGGAGCAGTGAAAATATTAGAGAGAGTAGTAGAGGGAAAAAAATGGGGAAAAATTGGAGAAAGTATTATGTAAGGACTTACGAGCTATTAAAAGTATTTTTTTTTTATTTTGAAGGAAATGGATTTCTATTGCAGGATATATAGCAGAGGAGTACAGTGATCTTATGTCAAATTTTTAAAGACTTATTTTAATTGCTGTGTTGATAATATATTAAAGAAGACCAGAAAAGAAGCAGGGGAATATATTAGGAGGTTAATGTTGAAATCCAAATGAGTAATGATGGTGGTTGGATCGAGGTCAGCACTGGAGGTACTAAGAAGTGGTAAGATTCCAAATAATTTTGAAGATAGAGCCAATAGGTTCTATCAGGATTCTTCATGGTTTAGATGTGATATGTGAAGGAAAAATAAAAGGCTCTAAGGTTTTGGTTTGAACAACTGCAATATTGAAGTTGCCAAAAGCTGAAACAGATAAGGCAGAAGATGGAACATATTTGGCGAAGAAAGATCTGTAATTCATGTTTTGACAATATTGATTTTTAGCTATCTGCTACATACTTATTAGACATCAAAGCGGGCATGGCTAAAAGGCTGAGGGATATATGAATCTAGAGATTAAGAAAGGGATAGAGATATAAAATTGGGGTTCATCAGAACAGAGATAGTTTTTAAACTCAGAGATGGATGAGCTGTGAATGCAGATAGAGAATGAAAGACGATTAAGGAGTAAACCCTGGGAAATTCTTTATCAGGAAAATATAACATCAGAAAAGAAGGCTGGGAAGTAGTGGCCTGCTAGGTAGGAAGAAAACAAGAAGAGTTTGAGGGCTTAGAATCCAATAAAGAAAAGGTTTCTCAGAAGCAGCAGCGTGTCAAAAGTCACTGATACTTCAGATAAGATGACTAAAACTTAACATTGGATTTAGCAACATGAACGTATTTAGTGACCTTGACAACAACAGTGACCTTGACCAGATCCAGCTTTTCAGTATGTTACTTGATTTAACCTTTCTAACAACCGTTATTGATGAATAAACTTAAACTCCTGAAGCTTAAGTTACTTTTTCGAGGTCACAGAGCCAGCAATGATCAAGCATCAATCAAATCCAGATCTAACTCCCAAGCCTATGCAAAAGTTTTCCCATATGCAAATCTCTTTCCTAAAAGTGGCTGAGAATTTTACAGCTTACTTTTTTCCCCAAAAAATGTTTTTATGTTTTACTTATTAACATACGACTTAAAACCAAACAACAAAGGAAACAACAAAATCAGCAAAGATTTATTATGATATTTAAAGTACCTTCTAGTTTCTCCCCAGATAGCATTAACACTGCTGGATGTACTCTGAAAGGTAAATGCTTATAGTTTCAACCTAATTTCATAAAGTAAAATGAAGATGACTAGAGTGTATCAGAACAATACTTATCAGTAGAATTCAGTGGGCTGCTTACTTTAGTGTAACTAGGAAATTATTTGCACGGGTATTTTTTCACACATATAACTTTGTTATCAACCTTTATATAAAACTACAATGATTCATATTTCTATTTTCCTTCTGTTTATTTTTAGATTCTTTTCTACTATGAATTAAATTAAAAGGACATTTAATTTTCTTTATCTTTCTAAACGGTAGAAATTTATAAGTATGTAATTGTGGATACTTATACTTCAGACTTCTAAGAAGTTATAAGAAAGTCATTTTCAGAAACCTGCCTTAGTGCTCTGCTATATTAATCAGTAGACAGCACATGATTTTTTTTTCTTTTAAAATTGAAAATGCTATTACTACTTTCTTGCATTAGGCAATGGTAGAAATTATTTTTTTACAAAAGCAAAATGAAATTTCTTCCGATGGCACTTCTTCACTTATAGCCACCAAGGCATGTAGAGCTTTCTTCCCCCAATTTTTCCAAACTTGTCCTGTAGTAAATCCATTTTATGATTATGTAATGTAATAGAGCCCCTTTGGGTTGTTTTGCAAACAAATAAAGGTTAGAAGTTAGTCAGCCATATGATCAAGCAATTGCACTCCCTGGAATTTATCCAGTTAGTTGAAAACATAAAAACCTGCACATGGATGTTTATAAAAGTTTTATTTATAAGTGCCAAAACTAGGAAGTAACTAATGTGTCATTCACTAGGTGACAGGACAAATAAACTGTGATACATCTATAAAATAGAATATTATCCAGCATTAAAAAGAAATGAGTTATCAAGTCATGAGAAAATATGGAAGAAATTTAAATGCATGTTACTAAATAAAGAAAGCCATTCTGTAAAATCCATATACTATATGATTCAAACTAATGTATATTCTAGAAAAGGCAAAACTGTAGTGATGATAAAATATTCAGTCATCGTGTGGTTAGAGGAGAGAGAGGGATGAATAGGTGGAGCACCCAGGATCTGTCAGGCAGTAACACTATTCTGTATGATGCCATAATAGTGCATACATATCCTAATACATTTGTCAAAACTTATAGAATGTATAAATACTAAGAGTAAACTGTAATTTACGGTATGGACTTTGGGTGATTAAAAAGAAGTCAAGAAAGAAGGTCATTGTGTTGTGAACTGACTTTCTCATAACTGTCCTTGAAATAGAGTCAGTATGAATTATCTTTACAGAGTTGAATTCATTCAGGCTGATCCATATAAAATCTTTATTTGAAGTCACTAAAGTTTCTTTGTAATAATTCCTCCTCTTTCTCCACCAAGAATAAGTCTATTTTTAAATCTGACTAATGAGAACAATACAGAAGGGGCTATCAATGAGTGCAGTGCTATGTATGAAAATGTTAATAAATTATTATTTTTTTCATTTTCCCCTCTTAGGAGTGCCTAGCTATGGCTTAGTATGTGTACACATATGTATTTATGTAATTATAAACATATATGTAGTTGTACATATGCATACATGTATGCATATGTATTATATATACGTGTATTATATATTAGTACATTATATGTACCTTTTTGATTTCATTGATGTTGGCTATCTGGAAAATGATCCATTTGATGACTTCAACTTCTGAGTTTTTTGTGCCTACCTACTAATTATAAAATTGACTAATAAATGAAATCCACTTGAAAATTATTATTTTTTTCTTTTTTAAAATGGATATCCATTAGCTATCCATTAGCATTTAAGAGTCTATAGAGAACACAGGGTTTAAAGGAAGGTAGAGTAAGACAAGAACAATTCCTGAATAAGTATATGGCAGTCATGAGATTTTCCCTTCTTTGGAAAAGAAAGCGAAATAGCAGTTTAGTGTGTGATATCAATGCATAGAAATATGTGTAAGTGAAAGAAGTTTTTCACAGCAGGTCATTTTAGAAGCATAAATGTGGTAGATGTTTTCATTCTAAAGCAAATCTAAACTACATGACAGACCATGAGGGTAAGTAGTGAGCCTAAGCATTAAGTACACATAAGTCTTGGTTAACTCTACTATTGCTATGTCTGTTTCCACTAGTAGCAAACAAATAGGCTTTTATTACAAGATCATGTGAGAGATTAAGAGCCATAAGCTTTGGAGCTGTAATGTCTACTGTGGAGTTAGAGTCCCCCAAGCATGTCTTATAGAAAAATGGATGATAGTAAGGGAGTCTATGAGGTAGAGGTGAGGTTTGGAAGAGACAGATGTAAGCTTCAGAAGACAATCCTAGTGCATCTGTCAAGAATAACGTATGAATGCTTCAGTCAGATCATAAAATGTGGCTCCTCGTTTGGAGCAGTTAGAAATCCAGTATCTGCATTGTCCTATGAGACCAAGAAATGCACTAAGTTGTGCTTTGGTAATTGGCTGCGGAAAGTCTTTTGAATATTCTCCAATCCTTGAGGAGAAAGAGATTTTACTTTTTAAGTGATGTCATAGTCTGAAAAAGGCACTTGGGACTGAAAAAATTGAAGTTTATCTTTAGAGATTCTGCATCCGTTGTATGTTAATGCCATCAGCAAATATAGAGAATCAAGTCTGCAAGATTCTTAATATGTAATGTAAAATGGAAGATCATCCACATATTATATAAAATTGGAGTCCTGAAGAAATGGAATGCCTCTGAAGTTATGAAAAAAATCAAAACATTAAGAGCATTTCTGCAAAACCTGAGAGTCACAACTATCCAACTAATTTTCCCAAATGAATACAAATAGATACTATAAACTGTAGGCAAGAGAATACAGAGCAGCCAGGCATGGTGGCGCATGCCTGTCGTCCCAGCTACTTGGGAGGCTGAGGCAGCAGGATTGCTTGAGCCCAGGAGATTGAGGTTGCTGTGAGTGAGGCTGACACCACGGCACTCACTCTAGCCTGGGCAATAAAGTGAGACTCTGTCTCAAAAAAAAAAAAAAAAAAGAGAATACAGAGCATACAGATCTATGGCTGTAAAGTAAGCAGCTATTATTGCTATTAAACATAGGATGATATTACAGTTAAGAAACACAGGCAAATGAGGAAGAGCAATCTTTTCAATAGGACTTAAATCTTGCACAAAGTGGAAACAGTGACAATTCATCTTTTTGATGGGTAGAACAAGAAATATTACTCAGTTAATAAAAGACAATGGGTCTGTTCTGGAGATATGTGGATATGATGGTCTGCAGTCTTTTAAGAGCCTCATTTTTCTTGGGTTTTGGGATGATTACAGTAAGGGCATAAACAAATTGATTGGTTCAGCCTTCAGTATTTTCCCCACATCTGAAACACATTTGGCCCAGAGCAATAAGAAGCAAATTTAAGGGCAAGGATGTAGATTGGGAAAGCAGCAAGTAGTGGTTAATTAATCTGAGTCTTCATTAAATTACTAGCCAGTGATCCTCTTCTGAGAGTTCCAGAAAGAGGAAGTTCTGGTACATTTAATGGTGTCATCCTGTTTACAAAGCAGATCAGATCTTGCATCAGTTGATTCACTAGTTCACTGGAATAGAGTAACAAAGCAGGAAAACATGTGAGTAGTGTCAGTGTTGACTAGTGACAAAGAGAGTAAGTAGCTAAGACAAAGGCATTGTCAGAGTGGTATTTGAAATGCCTACTATATATATATATATATATATATATATATATATATAGAGAGAGAGAGAGAGAGAGAGAGAGAGATATCCAAGGGAGGAAGGAATGCAGACCAATGTCAAGATTTCTGGTAGAGAGTGTGGCCCTGGTGTCAGCTAGATATAAAATATTTTTTGCAATTTCATGAAAATGTCTCCCAAAAAGTTTGAACTTTCTGTTTCTGATTATATCATTCTAAAAGAGGCAGGAGAAGTGCCAGTGGCAGGGCATGAGAGAGATCTTAGATGCTCACTGAACACAGGGTGAGTGGTCCTCAGGCAGCCATAAGACACTAAGTGATTCACTATGTGCCCGGAAAGGGGATCCCACCATACCATAGTGGGTTGATTCAAAGGTTTGAAGTCCTTTGATAAGTCAATTACAAATATTGTCACCTTAAGATTGGTTTGGAAATAGAGCATCATAGTCTAGTCCAGTGAACCATGTCTTCTCACAAATGTTAAAGAGGTGTAGCTTTACAGCAGGTCCTATACTACATTCCTACTAAAGTATCATCTGAGAACCAGTCAGTAATGCAAAATCCTTGGCCTCACCTTTAACCTATTGATCAGAATTTGAAATTTCACAAGATCCTCTGGTAGTTAGTAACCACTTTGAATTTTGAGTAGGACTGTTGTAAAGATGATGCTTTCCAATCTTTCCTTACATTGAAATCACTTGAGTACTTTGAAAAACACTGATTGCTGAGTCCCATATCCACAAATTCTAATGCAGTCTGGGCATTGGGTGTTTAAAAGTCTCCTCAGATGATTTTAATTTACAGTCAAAGTTGAGAAGCACTGTAAGGGAAGTTAAATTTCAACAGTTTAGTCTTCCTGGAGAGCAAGGACTTAGATGCACCAAAAATGCTAAGCCCCAGAGGTACTGCAACTACAGACCACCTTTCTCAGTTTACACTTGCCTCACAGGTTGAGACAAGATAAAAAGACCTGCCACAGATTCAGCATTGTCTACCTAGAGAACTGATATTTTTCATTTAAGCTTTTTGTGTTTGCAATTTCTTTCCTCAATCAGCCCTATACCGTATCTCGATCTGGTTTCACTGTGCTCTGTGTCTTGGTTAGACAACACTTGTCTAGCTGACTGTTCTTGAACTTCTAATCTCAGAAAATGGGAGCTGGGATATTAGTTCCCTTGTTCCCTATTTTCCAGAATGTTATAATCTTCCCTTCTTTTCCTTCCAACCATTTCCTTCTGGGCAAAACCACGTCGTTTTTTGTTTCTTTGTTTGTTTTAATGCTACCTGCCTTTATTTTCCACACAATAATTATTACTTGCTAACTCTCTGCAATTTCAGGTTGCATGTGGGTGCTTCAAACTCTCCAAAAGCGAAGGCAGCTTTCATGGCCCCAGCTTCTTTGAGGCCTTTATAATCTGTGGGTTAACAATTTACACAGCTCTGTGGTATCCACATTTGTAAACGACCTCTTGGTGTCTCTTTACCCAACTCCAAATCTCCTTTTCCAGTTAAACTGTGAGCCCTGAGAGCTCTCACCCCACCCCTCAGCACCCTGCAAGACCCTGGCTGGCAACCCGCTTCCTCCCAGTCCACAGGGGGCGCACTTCAAACTCGCTGCAAAGCCCCTAGCCTAGTCCTCGGCCAGGAGAACCCGCGACACACGCGCTGGAGCCACAGCTTGGGCCGCAGCGACAGCCCTTCTGTGAAAAGCCCCATTGCGTACAGCTGAGTAACCTTCCGCCCCAGCCTCAGTTTCCCTGGCGGAAGGACTGGGGCGCACCAGGGCCACCCAAGGGCCCGGGGGAGCGCCTGACGTGGCATGGCGGTCCTGGCCCCGCTCATCGAACTGCGAGTGACCTGCTTGGTGCTCACGATGGCTGGGCTGGAGGACAGTCATGACCATCACACCGCCGCCTCCTCATGCAGCCTCCTCCGCCAGCACGCAAACATGAAACGTTTATTTTAGACTTCTCTCAGGAAAATGGACTCTACAGGGCCTCTATTTGCATAACTGAAGGAGACGCCACAGGGCATTTTTTTTTTTTCATTTTTGGGACATTCAGCATAGATTTATTGCAAAGTGATTTTCTGTACCTGCTTAGACCTTGATTCAGCTGAATACTCATCCTACGGAATGAAAGGGGAAAAAAATCACAATGGAGCTCTATGGAGCCACTCATTTATGGCATGATTCTTGAATTCTTCTGTTACTTTCCTATCTGTTCTTGTATGTTTTTCTTTTTTCAGTTCTATTGCCTAACAGAGCCCTTAGAAATTAGGTCTTTTATTTCTCCAGAAGTCCTTTTTGGTGTCAGGTATTGATGTCTATTCCAGACTGAATCTTGAGTCTGAATAGTGCGAAAGGCTGTTTTGTTTACCTCAGGACAGGAAGGTTCAAACGGGGACACTGCTAGAATGCAATTGGACAGATTTTTCACACCCCCTAGGAAACTAGAGGACTTTACTTTCTTTGGATCCTAAGAAATAATACCTGTATGCTACAGTACCTGGTCTATGATTGCAAGAACCGTTGTTGTTCTTTAGCCTGTGGGGCATAATATGGGATGTTTCTGTTGACAAATAGAGACTGTTTACAAATATTCTGGATGCTGCTAATGGTTTACGACTTAGAACAGGTTCTACTGAATACAGTAGAAGGCTAGATATTCTGCAGATTCACCATGGGAACGATTATGATTTTATATTAAATAGAGAACAGTCTGCATTTCCATTGTAGGGGAGTAAAGA
Organism: Mirza zaza; assembly: GCA_008750895.1. Taxonomy (NCBI): domain Eukaryota; kingdom Metazoa; phylum Chordata; class Mammalia; order Primates; family Cheirogaleidae; genus Mirza; species Mirza zaza. Next base: position 63,339 of record VSMD01101491.1, on the reverse strand, counting down.
TTTTTCTTCACCCATCACTAGGTTCATGCCCAAGACACCTGTAACAAAAGATGGATAAACAAGAGAAAAGCACAGTAAATTTATTTAATATAAGTTTTATGTGACACAAGAGTCTTTAGAAATGAAGACCCAAAGAAACAAGGAAACCTGTGTATTTTTCTGCTAACTTTTGATGAAGAATTGGATAGTTGTGAAGGATTATTGGATGACAAAAGGGCTATGATCTTATGACCAAATGATAATAAACTGGGTAGGGGTGTGGATTTAAGTAAGGTCTGTTTGTTTACCTTCTTCTTTGTGTCCCTGTGTCTTCAGAAATAAAGGCATTCCCTTTTCCCCAGCGTATGAGAGAGATTTCTGGCATGAGGATCTTATGCCTTACTTCAGAGGAAGGTCAGAGAATTCTTTTATGGTTTGCTTCAAAGGAGAAGGGCTGGAGAAGGTTAGAGAGAGAACTTCCTGTTTCTGCAGCTTCTTCAAATGTCCAGGTGCCATATTTTGTGGTAATGTGTCCTGACCCCATTATGCTTTTGTGTGACACTATTGTGACAGCTAGTCAGAGCATTTATGCAATATGATGTCCTAAGCAGCAGAATCACTACATGTATTTTACCTACACCATGTCTCTTTGTGCACAGCCAATTCTTTTGACTTTATGTCTTGAATTTTACCTTTTCTTGATGCGTACATCTCCAATTTTCCCCTGAATTTTGGGCACTGCTCTTTTGTGGTGTACATGTTAGTAGAAGTATAAGAATAAACTTAGAAATGAGAAGAGAAAGAAGATTTTGCTTACCTATTATATTGAACCATGTGAAATCTCCAGTAGTTGCACTTTTTGACAATCAAATAGCATTTATATAAAGATGAATTGAATAAACAAATAAATGAGTAACACACCTGGTTATCATAAAGAAACTTAATAGATTTTTAGTTACTGAATCCAGAATAGTTGAAAGATTTTTTTTGTTGAATATAATAATAGCATGTAAATCATTATTTTTTATCCACATACCTTATTTACACTCCTTTAGCTACTCCATTTACCTATTACATCTTTTTTGCTCATCTGTGCATTAAAATCACTGATCCTGACCAACAAAACTTTTAACATTGCAGCTTCCTCAAATTATATTTAAACAAGTGGAGGTTAGGGTATTATATCTGGCGCTAGCTACTTCCTAAGGTGAATGGTTACCTATAGGATTCTTCTCTGTTTTGAGAATCTTGATGCTTTTGGAATATTGGGTATGAGACCTAGTGAAAGCTGAGTTACTCCGCATGTTCTAGGAGTTAAAGTGAAGATGGAGCTATTATCAGTGCCTTCAGTCCACTACAGGATTTCTTTGAAATTTCACAACACTTTTAAAAATACGATAAAACTCACAAAATGTAATTGAATTTCCCTTAAAAACCAGAAAAGGATATGAAATTCCCCTTATGGTGACAGGGCAGATGGAAAATGAAGCCATAGAAGCAAATTAGGCTCAATTTTATAAAGTCCCCAGAAACAAGCAGATCGTCAGGAAGGCTTTACACAGACTGTAGAATTGGATTTTCCAGCTTAGTTTAACTAGTTCTCCAAGGAGCAGGGAGGCCCTAGCTGACACCTGGGTTATACAGCCAATTAGCTAGCCTCAGGGACAGTGCCAAGATCACACCAACAAGGAATTTTAAAATGACTTCACCTGCAGCACATCGCAATGCAGTCTGCCAAATAGTTATGCACAAAAATGTCCATCCATTTTTATTTTTGTTGTTCCAAGGCTGAGTGCTTCTGACTATTGCAAGATATTGTGAAAATTAAACATTTAATGAAGTAACAGGAGACTGTTATTACAGAAAACTGAGTAGACAGACACTTCCAGTGTTGGAGGTCTTTTCCTCTAAAAGTGTCTCTTGTTTTAAGATCTTTTTTTCTTAAAATGACTTTTATTTTAGGGCCATCTAAATAATGATTTAGAGGTAGGCACTTCCAAATTCATTCAAACAAGCAAGGCGGTGTTGGATTCCGATTCAAAATAAATGTGTGTTTTATTCATTTATGCTTAACAACAGAAGGAAAACAACAAATGATTCAAGTGTAAATTTTAACACATATTTCTATATGAGAAAAATTTCTATATGAGGTTCGACATAAAAATTAATTTTTCAAAGCTCTTCAGTTAAGCATTCCAGAAAGGATGCTATTAATATAACTTAACATTAACTATTTTATTCTTGGCATTAATACTAATTAACATCAATAAATATTAATTATAATTAATGATTGATGAAATTAATGATTAATTAAATTAATATTAATACTTTTAAATTTATCTTTTTAATATGTGCATTCAATATTTGAATATCTAACCACATATTTTTATGGACTGTATTTGTTATGGTACATAATAAATTGTAATAACAGAGACCCACTATTACAAGAGTTTAAATAATATAGAAGTTTACTTCTTTCTTTAAAATGGTTCAGAAATCAGTTGTATAGGGCAGGGTGGGATAAGCTCTATTCTGTGAGGTTATTAAGAAACCCAGATCCCTTCCATCCTGTGGCTCTTTTATCTCCTAGACTTGTGCCTTTATCCATATTGAGTACAGTGAGCTCATTAATGCATAAACAAAGAAGAAATCCAAGCACGGATTTGAAGGAGGTGACCTAAAAGTTGCTGCCACATTATTTCTTTTCATATCACATTGGCCTAACGTAGTCACATTCTCCTAGGTCTACGAGGAGGTTGGAAAATCCATACCCTTGCCAGGTAGCTATGTGCATAGCTAAAACTCAGAATATGCTCTTACTATGTGGGAGGAGAGATTGCAAAGGAAGACAGCTAATGGCTCTTATCATATTAATCATTCTTCCTTACTTTTTAGTAGTAAGTATCAGTTTGGGGATTTAATGACCACCTTCTTCATGTATTTCAATTAGTTTGCATAAGAAAGGAGAACATAAATAATCTTAATGTTTTTAGTGTAGAACTTACCTGTAAAACCTAAGATCTTAAAAATAAATCCATATCACCAGCAAGAAGAGCCAAGGAGACATGATGACTAAATGTATTATAGTATCATGAATGAAGTCTAGGAACAAGAAAAGAACATGAAGAAAAAACTGAGGAGTTATGAATAAAGTATGGGCTTTAGTTAACAAGGGTATGTCAATAATAGTTCCTTAATTGCGACAAATGTACCATACTATCTTAGTCAACAAAGTACCATAGACTGGGTAGCTTATAAATGACAGATATTTATTTCTCATAGTTCCGGAGGCTGGAAGTCCCGAATTAGGATACCAACAAGGTGGGGTTCTGGTAGGGCTCTCTATGGATTGAAGACTGACTTTGTATTATCTTTGTATCTTCACATGATAAAAAGAGTATGAGAAAACTGTTTTTGGTTTTTTTAATGAACGTACTATTATAATTCCATTCATGAGGGCTCTGCACATACCTCCCAAAAGCCCCACCTCCTAACAGCATACCTGGGTTAAGATTTCAAATTGTGATTTTTGGAAGAACATAAACAGTCCATTTCAGACACTGATGAAAAATGTCGATAATAAGGGAAACGGTATATGATAATATAGTAAATATCTGTACTATAATTATATTTTTCTGTATCTAAAAATGTTCTTAAAGTTCATTACTAAAAATGTGCATTATTGCATACTTAGTATTACTGTTGATACACTATTATGTATTATTACTATTTGCATGCTTTATTAAATGCAGGACAAAAATCATGATATGAAATACAAATAACGGTGAAACAGTAATTTGTAAAAGACCTGGTTTTTGATAATATCCCTGGACTGAAATTGAGTTCAGTACAAAATAGCAAGGGATAAATTGAATGACTTTTTAAACAGTGGTGAAGTGACAATTAATTATTGTCCTGAATTTCTCCTTAAAATAAGTTTGTTTCATTCATTTGTGGTATAAATTGAGAGGAGGAATTTATTTTGTTCATTTGTGTTAATAAAAAAAATCTATCTTTATTTAAAAGTTTTATGGTCAAAGTATACTATTTTAATTAGACTAAATGCAAATTATTTTGTTGTTTTTGTTCTAAGAAGACTTTCAGATTTCTTTAATAAGCTATTAATTCATCTATAGCACTTTCTTGAGATGAATCATCAGACTCATATTAGTGAAAAAAAAATTACCAAGATACACAACTATTTTCTTATTCTAAAGTATCAGGTGAAATTTTAAATGTTAATCCTTATGAACAAGAGATTTTTATTTCATGAAGCCATTCTAGTAATAAAGAGGCTATGTTTGACATTGATTTTATTACTGCATTTAGGCAAAAAATATCATTTAAAATCTAATTGGCATAAGAAAAGGAAACTATATTTTGTGAGATCAAAAGGATATCAACTGAGTTATGTTAAATAAATAAAAAAGAAGCCAATGCCTGCAACAACATTCTCATAATTAGATAAACTGAATTCCTAACTATACCTTGTATATTCTCTACATGCAGTTTATTTCCTTCATAATTTATTCTTTCTTGGTTCATGGAGCAATAAGGGAATGCATTTTTTTGTCAAATGAATGACATCAAATCTTTGCTAAACTTTTTTTAGGTAAGGATTATTATATAATTTTGTTAGGCTGTTTTTTGCTTTTAAAGGACAGAAATTTTTTGTTTATTTAGTTTGGATTGTTTTGTTTTAAAGATATCTTATGTAATTGAGAGTTTATTGATAGATGCAAATACTCCAGACCTCTCAGAAGAACAATTGCAAGTCTGGAACCATAGAGAAATCTAATTGTAATGGCATTAGAACTCATTGCAAGTAAGTCTTAAGACCTTAGAATCAAGTTAAGTGGGACTTAATTCTAGTAAACATGCACTAATACAACTCAGCTTTTTATACAAGCACACTCTCACTAATGTTGCTCAGCTAATTTATAACTGTAGGTTCTTAATGATAACAGCTATTATTTATTAAATTCTCACAATATGCCAGGCACTGTTCCAAAATACATTGAGTATCTCATGAAAACTTCACAAAACCCTATTGTGATTTCTGAACCATTAGAAATTGTAATTAACTTGCCTAATGTAATATGGAAGTGTGCAGAACCAGGACATAAAAACATAAAACCCTTATCTCCCACACTCTTACTAGCTCCTTGAGAAATTAAGTAATTTTTGAAAATGTTTTGCAATGTAATATAATAGTATACAGGTATTAAAAATGCTATTTAGAATATTAATACAAATTGTTTTAATATTAATTAAAAATCAATAGTAACTATTGTATAATTAATATATTTAATTAAAAATATACACCTATAGGTATAGGTTAAATACCTGAAAGAACTACATCAAGTGTTTACAGTGTTTATCTCTTGGTAATTAACTTCAAAGTACCTATTTTTTTTTCTGCTTAATTGATTTTGATGAAATTTCTACATTCTTTACATTGAGTATATTACATATAATAAATATTCAATGTAAAATTTATTTACATATAGTAAAATTGGAAATAAGATAATAAATATCCAAAATAAAATGCAATGTATAGCTTTTCATCTTTTTTCTTCCATGGATTTATACTTTAAAATAATAGTATTTTTAGAATGTCTTTATTACTAAATGAATCAAAAATGAGAATAAGTTCAACACATTTGAACAATAAAATTAACCTGGGAAGTAGAAGGGAAAAGAGGGCATATATTTACTAGATAGTGAAAAGTGTTTTAAGATTTTCACTGATCTCATAACCTCTCACTGTGTTGGATAGGGTGGCATTAATTTTTAGTGGAATGGGGAAAAATGAGAAGTTTTCCATTTATTCTAGTGAGTTTTTTTTCCAATAAGTACTTTCCTTTTCTCTGTTACCTGATAACTGAAAACTTTTAAGCAATAGAGTTGCAAAATTATATGGAATATTTTTCAGCCATAATCACTTATGATGCTTCAGTCATGTTATTTTAAAATAACATATTATTTTAGAATTATCTCAGAGTAATACATTTTGGATAAAGTACCATATCAAGAAATTAGAAATGCAAGGTATTCCGAAGTATATGTTAAAAACTTAAGAAATTTGCAAAACAGATTTTATGAAATTAAAATTATTTCTGCAAACTATAAATTCTCTGATAAACTCTATAAAGTGGTTATATGCATCTTATTCCATAAATACAAATATTCAATAAATAAAATTTGTATTATTTTTTAATTAACATAAGTCTGAGTGAAGCTCTCCATGATTCTGCACTCATGGAAAACTCAATCTCCTCTGCACCAAGCTGGATGAGAGTTCTGGAGTTTTAGGTAGCACCAAAGCAATAGGTGTCCAGTCATTGATCATTGGTTTTTGCTTATTGTGCTGACAAGCACACTAATGCCCTAGCCAACATAGGCTCTTCATGTCAACGATTTTGCTGCTTCCATGAAGCACTTGAACATGGGAATCATCATCATGGTAGGGACTGCTGTCTATCCTCTAAAATCCATTGTCTCCTCTTTCATAAAAGGTAATTATAGCTGGACATATTACAACTTTTCTAGGCAGACTTTGTAAGTGTGATTAAGTGACTAAGTTCTTTTCAAGGAAATGTGAAAGGAAGTAATATTCTAGGCTGACAACTATAGACTGGCTATGATTTCTCACTACCTGAAATTTAATTATTATAGTCAGAAATATAGACAATTAAGAGTGCTTTACATTTACTGGTATATTAATTTGAAAAATATTGAAAATTAAAATTTATGAAGTTTGATTCTCATTTCTTTTGTTAAAAAATACAATGTAATACAGCAGTAAGGTATATTTTTAGAAGAAAAAAAAAGTCAAACCTAATCACATCACCATAATGCTATTCTCAATATAACAGATACCCTTGTAATCCAGGTCCCTATCAATACACATATTTTCATAGTTACAACTGTGCCATATTTAGTGACTAGTGTTCTGCTTTTTTGTTGCAGGTTTTCACATTATATTTTCTATTTGCTACGGTCTTCATAATTACCTATTTAACTAGAAAATTATAAGAGTACTTAGAAAATTTAATAAATCTATAGACAATAACTGTATTTAAATATTATCATTTGAATATAAATATTATAATGAGCATATGCATGCTTCTGTCCTTTCTATAACTTGGATAATTTATTTAGAAGTTGTTTTAGTCTGTCCAGGTAGCTATAACAAACTACCGTAGACTGGGTGGCTTAAACAACAAAGACTTATTCCTCCTAGGTCTAGAGATTGGGAAATCTAAGATCAAGATACCAGCGAATTTGGTATCTGATGAGAGGGACTTCTTCCTGTTTCATAGATGGCTGTCTTCTCGCTATGTCCTCCCATGGTGCATGAAGTGAGCTCTGGACTCTTTGCCCCTTTATAAGGGCATCAATCCCATCATGGGATCTTCATCTCCGTTACTTTATTCAAACACGATTACTTTCCAATGTCCTGTCTCCAGTCACACTATCACATTAGGACCTCAACATATGAATTTGTCTGGACACATTCAGTGCATAACAGAAATATATTTAGTTTACTAAACAAGTTGAATAGGAAGAGTGTAATCAGAAGGCAAATTTATTCTTTCGCATTACTCTGAAAATATTAGCTATGTTTTTTTCTACCCCTACGGATATTTGTGGCACAAATTTATAGTTTATTTGGTATTGCTCAAAGGTTTTAAAAAATTCTTATATATGATCTCCCAAGTATCCTAATATGCCTATTATCAACATTTTAACTCTCATCCAACTTGTTTCTGTTGCTTCCATCTAATCAACCAGCAGTAGATAGAAGCTTTAAATTTGTATTATTATAAGAAACAACACTTGTATTTTATATGTATTTAATTAACAATCAGTGTAATCTCCAGGCCTTTGAATTTATACGAACTGAATGTGTATTGTTAATGGGCGACAGCCTCTAAAAGAGAATTCTTCTGCATACACCCCTCAGAGGTGGCTATGAAATATATTTGACAAGAGAACAAACTTGAACTAGTCAGATTGAACCAGTTCAATCCATTACAAAAGCAAAGCATTCTTGCTTTCCCTGTTGAAATGGAATCAGTCTGTCTTTGGACTAGAGATTACTCTGTGATATCCTCTGTCCTTTACCAAATGTATAATACTAGTGTTTTCTATTTCCCCTCCATCATTTTGTATTGTATTAATTGGGAGGAATTAAGTCGATCAGTTAACCATGATAAACTAAATTCACACTTGACCAAAAAAATTCACAAAGAAATCCTAATCTGGGAAATAGACTTAATAAAAGAATAAGAATCTGTGATGTTGTCTTTTTGTGAAGAGATGATTGGTAAATCCATTGTACTTTGGACAGTTGCATTATAGTTGAGAGATCTTTTTATTTAATTGTGTGGAATGTATATTCATGTTTGCCTCATTTTCTTATTCTATAGTTTAATTGTGTTGAGTATGTTTTTTTGTTTGTTTGTTTGAGTTTGTCTGACAACAAAAACCCTTACTGTGCTCTGGTTTTCAGGTATAGGCATATTAACCAAGGTTAGCTCTGATCTGTAGCATTGGTGAATATGGCTAATTTCAAGTTACGAAGCCTTTAACAAGCCCACAAAATTCTTGAAAATTTTGCATCAGTTCTTGTAAACCAGCTCTAGCACATCATATACCCTATTTCTATTGAAATAGTCAATATATGAATTAGAACAGAAAAGTTGCAACACCTAAAAAAATCTCATACTACATATGAATACCCTAAGTTCTGGGAGAATTGTAATTGAAAATGGAACCCTCCTCGAGCGGCGTACCAGTTGAGACAAAATGATTTGTACCACTCCTTTTATGTAGTCAGCCAGGGCCCATAGAATTTCCTCTGTTTATATCCATCTGACCACTTAAGAAAACACCTTTTCATGGATTGATTGTATTTCAAGGAGAAAGTGTTTAACTGCTTCACAATATTAAGTTTCCTGTTACATATGCAGGTAAGCATACAACAGAAGGTCATTCTGTTTAGTAGAGTCATAATAAATAAGTAATTAATGGGCATTGTAGACTTTGTTAAAAGCTTTAAATAATAAACATGCCTCCTGCTTAAGACTTAAATTAAGTTTTCCAACACAGCAAGATGTAGTGAGGAGAATCCATCTACCCTATGCACGGAAAACAACAGGATGACGAGGACTCTCCTTTGGAAAATAAAGGTAAAAAATAGGGCTTTAAAAATATCCTGCTACGTTTCGTTTGATTTTGTCTGACAGTGAAAACTCTCATTGTGTTCTGTTTTTTGGATGTAGGCATAGTAACCAAGATTAGCTCTGATTTGTAGTGTTTGACAATATACGTGTGGGGATTTTACCCATGATGCAAAACATCTTAAATTTTAATGGTATATACTGTAAGAGAAAATACATGTCTGGTTTATGACTTTAAAAATTCAAAAAATTACAATAAAGTTAACCATTGTACAACACATGGATTTGAACTATGCAGGTCCACATATACAATTTTTTTCCAATAAATATATTAAAAGATTTTTTATTTGTTTGTTTTCCAAAAGCTTTATTATTATTCTTTTAATTTTTATTTCATCATATTATGGTGGTACAAATGTTGTTAAGGTTATATCTACTGCCCTTGCTACTCCCCCCACCGTGTCAGAGCTTCAAGTGTGTCCATCCTCCAGGTGGTGCGCATCGCACTCATTATGTAAGTATAGACCCATCCCCTCCTCCCCCTCCCATCTGCCCATCAACCTATAAAAGTTTTTTGTTTTTGTTTTTTTTGACATTTTGCTTACATTTTATATCTTTGCCTCTCCCTAAAAAGAGTCAGAGGTATGCCCTTCCCCTCCATAATGCTTGTCACATCCCTAAGATGTGGGTCTCCCCCCACCCCGAATCCCTGGTGAACACTACCAACATTTGAGCACCATAGTTTTAGTCAGTCAGTATCAATTTGATGGGGAGTACATGTAGAGCCCATTTTCCTGATCTTGTGTCACCTCACTTTGGATAATGGGCTTGAAGCTTAATCCAGGATAGTATCAACGGTGGGTGCTAGCTCGCTGTCGTTTCTTAGAGTTGAGTAATATTCCATTGTGAGCATATACCAAAGTTTGATTATCCACTCATGAATTGATGGGCACTTGGGTTGTTTCCATGTCCTTGCAATAGTGAATTGTGCTGCCATAAACATTCAGGTGCAGATGTCTTTATAATAGAATGTCTTATGCTCTTTTGGGTAGATGCCTAACATAGCTATTGCTGGTTTGAATGATATTTCTATCTCTAGCTGTTTGAGATATCTCCAAATTCTTTTCCACAAAGGTTGCACTAATTTGCAGTCCCACCAGCAGTGTAAGAGTGTTCCTGTCTCTCCACATCCTCACCAGCATTTGTTGTTTGGGGATTTCTTGATACAGGCCATTCTCACTGGGGTTAGGTGGTATCTCATTGTGATTTTTATTTGCATTTCTCTGATAATTAGAGATGTTGGGCATTTTTTTTATATGTTTGCAGGCCATTATTCTGTCTTCTTTGGAGAAGTTCATTTCCATTGCCCATTTCTTGATGGGGTTGTTTGATTTTTTCTTATTGATTATTTTGAGTTCTAGATAGATTCTTGTTATTAGACCTTTATCAGAATGTAGAGAGCAAATATTTTCTCCATTAAAAGTTTTTTTGAAGATTTATGACAATTTGAAAAACTCACAGACAAATCATGTAGGCTAGAAATATTGAAAAAATTAAGAAAAAGTTTGGTATGTCATGAATACATAAAATATATGCAGATACTAGGTTACTTATCATTTACTAGTATAAAATATACACAAATCTATTAAAAGTTAAAATTTATCAAAACTTACACGCACAAACATGGATGACAACATTCATAGTTGTGAAAAATGTAAACAAGTGTACAGATGCAGGATTAATCATTACTGCATGAAATTTACTGTAGTACATACTTTACTACTGTAATAATTTTGTAGACACCTCCTCTTGCTATTGTGGTGAGCTCAAGTGTTGCAAATATCTGCTTAAAACATCATGTGATGCTAATCATCTCCACATGAGCAGTTGTCACTCCAGTAAATTGCTTATAACAGTAAAAAATGATATCTCCTTGTTCTCACATATTTGTCATCCTGTTTAGTGCAATACTGTAAACCTTGAATATGAAGCTCCACTAGTGATGCTGGAAGTGCTCCCAAGAAGCAGAGAAAAGTCATGGCATTACAAGAAAAAGTTGAATTGCTTGATATGTACCGTAGATTGAGGTCTGCAGCTGCATTTGCCCACCATTTCAAGATAAATGAATCCAGCATAAGGACCATTGTAAAAATGAAAAGGAAATCCATGAAGCTGTTGCTGCAGCTATGTTAGCAGGTGCAAAAGCTTTGCACTTTTATATAATACATTTTTTCTAGTATTAAAAATGCAGCTTTTATGTGGGTTCAGGATTGCTATAGGAAAAGTATACTTACTGCCTCTAACATGATTCATGAAAAAGCAAAGTTCATTATATGACAACTTAAAGTAAAAGGAAAGTGGGATCTAAAGCTGGAGCATATAATGCCAGCAAAGAATGTTTTGATAATTTTAGAAAGAGGTTTGGCTTAAAAAATGTCAAGGTAACAGGAGAAGCAGCATCTGCTGAACAAGAAGCAGCAGACACATTCCCGGATGCCGTTAAGAAAATCACTGAGGAGAAAGGATATCTGTCTGAACAGGTTTTGTTTTTGTTTTTATCCCATGAAAACTTAGTAAGCATGAACAGGTTTTTAAAATAGGCAAAAGTGCCCTATTCTGGGGGTAAAATAAAGACACAAAAGGCATTTATTAGTAATGACAAAAAGTGAGCACTAGTATTTAAGGCAGGATGGCTTAGGCCGACTCTACTGTTCTGTGCAAATACAGTAGGGTTTATGATCAGGACTGTTCTTATCTATAAGGATTAAAGGGAAAAGATAAATGTCGGTTACCATTCTTTGGTTGTACAACAAGAGGGCCTGGACAATGAGAACCCTTTTTCTAGATTGGTTCTGTTGATGCTTTGTCCCTAATGTCAGGAAGTAGCTTGCCAGTAAGGGACTGCCTTTAAAGTTCAAATATCTTTTAATATTTTTAAACGTCCCTTTTAAATGCTACATCATGACCTAGAACCCCATGATTTCAACATCGAAGGCACCCAAATGATCTACTTACCCCCAAACACAACTACTCTAATTTAGCCTCTAGATCAGGAGGTCATAAGGACCTTAAAGGATCATAACATATGGTGCTCTATGAAAAAGATTGACAATGGTATTGATGAAAACCCCAGTGGAGAGAACATCATAAAAGTCTAGAATGATCACATCAGTCAAGATGCCATCATTGTTATAGGAAAATCCTTGAAAACTATCAGTAAATAATAAATAAATTCCACTGAAAAAAGCTGTCCAGATGTTGCACGTGACTCCAAAGGATTTATGACGCAGCCAATCCAGAAAATTATGAAAGAAATTGTGGTTGTGATGAAAAAGGAGCATGATTATGTGTAGAGTTTTAAGGTGTGGATCTTAGAGAAATTCAAGGGCTAGCAGACATCACACAAGAGGAAGTAACAGAAGATGACTTGATGGAGATGAGTGATTCAAAACCATTGACAGATGATGAAGAAGAGGTGTAGAAAAAGTAGTGCCAGAAAACGATTTGATTTAGACAACCCGGCAGAGGGTTTTGATTATTTCAGACTGCTTTTGACTTCTTTTACAACACGGCCCCTTCTATGATATGGGCACTGAAACCAAAGCAAATGGTGGAAGAATGATTAGTACCACATAGAAACATGTTTAGACAAATGAAAAAGCACAGACAAAAATTATGATGTGGTTCTGTACAGTTACACCTAGTTTACCTGTCTCTTTTGCTTCCCCTTCCAACTCTTCTGCCTCTGCCACCCCTGAGACAGCAAAACCAACCCCGTCACTTCCTCCCCTTCCCCAGCCTACACGATGTGAAGACAGAAGGATGAAGGACTTCATAATGATCCACTTCTATTTAATAAATAATAAATATATTTTCTGTTCCTTATAATTTTTAATATTTTCTTTCCTCTAGCTTACTTTATTGTAAGAATATGCTATAAAACACATATAATATAAAATATGTGTTAATCATCTGTTTATGTTATCAGTAAGGCTTCCAGTCAGCAATAGACTAATAATAGTTAAGTTTTTGGGGAGTCAAAAGTTACACATGGAATTTGACTACACGGAAGGTTGATGCCTCTAACTCTGCATCGTTCAAGGAAGGGCCAACTGTAGTTTCCCCTCATCCTCAGTTTTGCTTCCCTCAGTTTCAGATGCCTGTAATTAACTCAGTCCCCAAATAGGACAGTATAGTGCAATATAATAAGATACTGTGAGAGAGTATGTGCGTGCATACACGGTCACACAACTTCTATTATGCTATTTTTTATGTTACATTTCATTATTATATTTGTTAATGTCTTATTATGCCTAGTTTATAAACTAAACTTTATCATAGCTATGTATGTGTAGGACAAATCATAGTATCTGTAGGGTTTAATAGCTATCTGTGATCTCAGGTGTCTACTGGAAGTCTTAGAATGTATCCCCTTCAAATTAAGGAAGACTACTGTAATCAGTTCTCTATAAGAAGTGAATGAAACGAATGCAAAGTTAATAGCTAAGATACTTAGAGTAGAAACAATGATAATTTCTAGTAAATATCCAAAATATGTTTTTCAATACTGAAAGCAATGGTTGATTATGCAAAATATTAATAAGAAAAATTAGAAAACATATGGGTTTAAATGTGCTTTAAATGTTTTACAGTAAAAATATACTCTACAATAAAGATGAACATCAAAAATTTATGTTCTATGAAATATATTAAAAATATAAAGTAAAGAAGTTAAAAATAAAATTAAAAGAATAGAAAAGCAATTAAGAGACTCCTCATTACAGTGAATTTAATATATGAAAATAGATATATATCATTTTATATCATATATTAAAAATGTACTTATTATTATTGATGTCTAGCAATGTAATAATTATATAAATAGTTGTAAGAAAAATCACACCAAAGATGGTGAAAATAAGTATTTTAAGTTGCTCTTTGTGTCATTATCAATGGAAACAGTATAAAAACTAAAGGAAAACATATATACATATTTGAAATATATATGTTTCTCTATATATCTGGCTATCATCTATCTCTCTAACTACACTTCACTGTTGTAGTAAACTGCAATTTTTTAGCACATGAAACTCTGAGAGTCATACTTTATAAAGTAGAGCTAAAGTTTAATTTCAAGTATTTTAAAAATTAATATACCAGCAATTGTTAAGTATGTCCAGTTGGCTAAGTTTCCTACCATAACAAATTTAGGTATACAAAAATATACTAATTTACAATTCTAAGCACACATTAGTTTTTGTAACTCAGAATAAGAATTTGCTCCATGCTATTTTTGTGTGTATATGTGACTATAGAGGACTGATATTCATTAGATGAAACGAGTGACCATAAACATGTTTTTAATCCCGATATGTGAGTCATCAATGAAGAAATTAAGAAATTAAATCATAAAGAAGTGATGATTAGCAAAGTCTCAAAACCGTCAGAGTAAAGAGACTTTTAATGGTTAGGACAAGCATACATAATACAGCAAAGGGGAGCAAGGTAATTTCTATTTTTGATTGCATAAATTAGTGCTTATACCACTATTGCTTTTAAGAAAAGAGACCCTTCATCCTATGGTTTGGATGTTTTTCTCCTCCAAACCTCATGTTGAAATTTGATCCCCAGTGTTTGAGGTGGTGCCTAAAATGAGGTTTTGGGGTCATCAGGGCAGACCCCTCATTAATCGATTAATACCTTCCTTTGGAGTGAGTTTGTTCTTGCTGTATTAGTTCCTGTGAAAGCTAGTTGTTAAAAAGAGCTTAGCACCTTCCCACCTTCTCTCTTGTTTCTTCTCTCGCCATGTGACCTCTGTACACTCTGGCTCCACTTCCCTGTCTGCCCGGAATGGAAGCAGCCTGAGGCCCTCTGAAGAAGATGTCAATGCCAATCTTTTTGTACAGCCTGCAGGACTATGAGCCAAATAAACCTCTTTTCTTTATAAATCACCAAGCCTCAGATATTCCTTTGTAACAACACAAAACAGACTAAGATGCTTATGGATCCAAGAATACGGTACTAATTAAACAAAAACCTCAAGTGGGAATGATTTGTTTAGATAAACACATCGCTTAATGTTTAAATGCTCCTAAAATATGTATTGAACACCTAAAGAAGACTTCCAATTTAAAAGCTTTTTTGAAAGATGTAGAAGTGTTGTTCAGTGACTCTATAACATGTGACTAGGAAGTGATAATGCTTCTTCATGAAACTTTCCCATTTGAAAATATAGAAATAAAAGTACATACTAAATCATACTAAGATATTAATAGCTCTTTATGAGATATGGTGTCTACTTGTTATTGTATTTTCTATACAAATGCTCTTAGCACTATTAGGCACATAGTAAATTAATTTTTAAGAAATTATATTGAATCTCTATTCTTTGCCTTTTGTAAGGCATTAAGGATAAGAAATATTGCTTAAGTGTTAGTAAATTGAGGGATGTGAATTTTACCTGGCAATCATTATAGAGTATTTGAAAAAGATGATTAATAATTTATCTATTTGGTTTATAAGTCACTTAGAATTTATACCTAAAGGGACCGGGCGTGGTGGCTCATGCCTGTAATCCTAGCACTTTGAGAGGCCAAGGTGGAAGGATTGCTTGAGCTCAGGAGTTCGAGACCAGCCTGAGCAAGAGCGAGACCCCATCTCTATTATAAATAGAAAGAAATTAGCCAAACAACTAAAAATAGAAAAAATTAGCCAGGTGCGGTGGTGCATGCCTGTAGTCCCAGCTATTCAAGAGGCTGAGGCAGGAGGATCGCTTGAGCCCAGGAGTCTGAGGTTACTGTGAGCTGGGCTGATGCCATGGCACTCTAGCCCATGCAACAGAGTTTGTCTCCAAAAAAATAAAAAAATAAAAAAAAGAATTTATACCTAAAGGGATTTGTGTATCTCCACTATATCCACTGATATGAAGAATGGAGAAAACTTATAATAAGAAAGATAATAATAATCAGCTGTTTCTTTCAGCTGTCAAGTTTATTTGCCTTTTTCTTCTCTTGCTTTCCATTTCACTTCAGCAGCTGGAAAGCAATATTTTTCATGAACAAAAATTTCAAAATAACCAAACAAAAATTTTATGGATATTGATGACATGTTTCTGTTACTCAGAATTAATATTACCAGGAAATATAAATAGGAAATATTCTAATTTTTACCTAATTGTAATGAGTAAGGAAGAGATCCCAATATATCCTTCAAAAGTTGATGCCCATTATGATTGAAACATATTGTATCAGGTGGTGAATACGTTGCAGTAATTCAGCAAAGATTAGATGTATTAGTATAATTGTAATTCTTCATTGTTTTCCTATGACATTCTTGGTTTAGGTCAAGTGACCTAAACCAAGGTCACTTGGTTTTTTTTATTTTAGTGATTGTATTTTAGTAGCAGTTTCTTATGATAGTCCATTCCAATTTCTCCAATCTGCACTGACTTTGTCCTTTCCCAAGTTCATATAGTTGTCCATTACATTATTTTTTTACTTATGTGTGTTTTGAGCAAAGATTAATTTGAAATATGAAGAAGCCATAAGTAGATTGATTTGACATTAAATGAATGAGCATATATAGCAAGTTTTCTACATAGGGGAAGGTAGCATAAAATATCAGTTAAGAATTAAAGACACTGAAACAAGATTTCTTGAGGTTGAATCCTGGTTTTTCCACTTAATAGCATAGGACCTTCAGCAAATTACTTAAATTCTTTGTGTCTCAATATCCTCATCTGTAAATGAGGATGCTAATACCATCTTCCTCAGAAGGCTTTTGTGAGGTTTAAATTAGTTATTTAAATAGTTCTTAGTACGCTATAAATCTCACGTATGTCTTTGTTAAATAATATAGAGACATTCTATCGATATATTCAATATATATGTAATATAGAGACATTCTATCGATATATTCAATATATATGTAATTTTTTTTTTTCACTCTGGTTCTTCCTCTCTGTAAAATCCTTTGAAATCACTGACAAGGCAATGCCTCTCTTCTTTTTGAGATCTACCTTTTTTTTTTTTTTTTAAAATCTTGTCTGCTTCTAAGAGTGATCTAGGATGTTGCAAGTATGCTTGTTACCAAGCATTCCATTTCTCTGTAAACAATGAAGGTCAGACTTTAAACTACACAGTGTTCCTATCTCAACTACGAAGTGCTCAACAACAGCTATTTTTTATTCAGGATAATGTCCTGTAGAAAAATTACAGGGTGACTCTTCAGGATTATTTTATACCTCATTTATTTATTTATTTATTTATTTATTTATTTATTTATTTATTATCTATCGATCGATCTACCTATTTATTTTGGTGGCTTTGTGCCCAGAAAATGAAATCTTACGTGTGCTCTGGGTTTTACATTACAGAAAAGTAACTTCCTGGAGGTATACTAGAGAATTTGTCTTTCGTTAGTTATCTATCCTTTGATTTATAGAATCTTATCTTTTCTCATTACAAAATCCCCACTGGAAGAGACTTACCACTGAGAGGTGACATCTGTTGCTCTCAGTGTGACCTTAGATTTACAGTTTAATGCTTCAATATCCTTTACCATGTCTCCAGTTTGAAGACCCACTTTCACTTCCGAGCTCCCTCCACATTTCAGGTATGTGTCTTAGGGCACATTATGTTACCTCTTAGGTTTAGTTTCCCATCAGGTATAATGAAAAACACCCACCTTGTAGTGTTATTGTTTGGATTAAGTTGCATGTACTCTTTAGCATAGTGACAGAATATAGCAAAAACAAAATCAAAATAATTTAAGCTATTACTTTAGCATTAAAATAATATAATTTACATTTGATTAGTATGTGCATATTTTATTTCTTGACCCTGTATATAGGCTAAATTAGTAGTTCATTTTATTGTTTAGCAGATTATTGGGCACATGATAAAATCTTATACAACACTAATTGACTTAACATTTTTTTTCTAAAGAGACATATGATATGGTTTTCTTAACCCTGTATCATCAGATCACCCAATGGCTCAGTTTTTTAAGGAAAATAGTAAAGAAATTTGTGTGTTTTCTTGTGACAGATACTAGCAATTTCATTTTTCAATATTCAGTTGGGATATGAAAGCTATAGGTTGAAACATTCATTGTGTTTCCCTGTATAAATTAACCACTATTGAAAGTTTGCTAACTCCACAGTCTATATGATTTTTAACAAGTACTAGACAGAAAAGTCAAGAAATCAAGAAATGAATAAGCTTTTACTTATACAAAATATGTTTTACTACTTGAAGGACATTACACTAAATGAAATTAGCCAGACATAGAAAGACAAATACTATATGACCTCATTTATATGTGCAATCTAAAAAAGTTGAAATCATAGAAACAGAGAGAAGGATGATTACCAGGAGGTGGAGATTGGGACAAATTGGGAGATACTGGTGAAAGGGTACAAACTTGTAGTCATAAAAGGAATAGGTTCTGAAATAATGTACAGCGTGGTTTCTATAATTAATAATAATGTATTATATACTTAAAATTTGCTGAGAGTGGATCTTAATTATTCTTACAACATGCATACAAAGAGGTGATGGATACGTTAATTAGCTTGATTGTGGTAATCATTTCACTATGTATTATATATGCCAAAACATCATGTTGTACACTCTGAAAAATAAAGTTTTAGTATTTACTTATTGTGTGTAACAAATATAAAGCCAGTCAGCTTAACCCATGAGTGGAATTTAGAGAGATTGATTGATTTAATGTATAGGAAATTGCATTTTAACTTTAAGAAATGTTAGAAAACAGGTGGTTCTTCCCATTGGTTGGTGGTTTCCTATCACCAGAAGTATTCCACCAGGATGGAAGTTTCTATCAGGTTGTAATATTTGATGTGCATTTTACCTAGCTGATCTCTAAAATAAGACCCAAGGGTTTTTTCATTTGTTTGAGTTTGTTTTGTTTCCAGTCAAAGAGTCACATGGCTTTAGCACTGGAGAGATTTGTCAATATGCCAAAGCCCAAAACATATCCATTTTTAGATAGGGTCATTATGATTCAGTTATTTCAAGGGATTTGCATGAGGTCCTATTATTTAGCTAAAGTAAGAACCACAAGAGGTCCAAGGTCTCCTGATTTCTAGTTAATCATTTAAAAATACATGACTACTTTTTTGAGTATAAAAATATAGGTATACTAAATCTTTCCACATTTAAAACTTGAAGACTTAATAACATAACATGGCTTTGTCCAATACTATTCTTGATGACATGAGAAATAAAGTACTATTTTTTCCCCTTTACCACTGGCAAAGTACAACTTTAGATTTAATTGGGAAGCTTCAAGCCATGTTTTCCGTATTTGAGCTAGAAAGTAATTTTAATCATCTGCAAGTACATAATAATTAAATATCTAAAGACTAGGTGATTGTGGAATAGTTAACACATCCTTCCACAAATTCTATGATAATTTAAGTTGAAAAAAAGTGGGGTTGTTTTTGAAGTAGTAAGAAAAAAGTTCAAGAAGGATGGAAGGTTTTAGTTATATTTGAGAATATGACAGAAAATACAAACTAAATAAAAATTTCTAAAATGTATTTCAAAATTAAATATAAAATACCACTACATTGATCAAAAATGCTTTGCTTCTTGAGTATTTTCCTAAAGATTATTATGTTTAATACCGCTTTTATTTTTTGATATCTTTAAAATAAAGAAATTTATTTGAAAAAATTACTAAGGTCTCATGGTACGGTGGAAGACTAAAAGGAATTGGACATAGAGCTTGGTTTTATGATGTTTGTTTTAGCCTTGTCATCTTGGGTATATCAATACATCAGATTTTTGGTTTTCTCATCTTTAAAGTAGAGGAAAATTACTGGGTTGCATTGAGAAAAAAGAGAGAAATATGTAAGCACTTATCACAGTGCTGGGCATAGAGACCAGGAAGGGAAAAAATCTCTTTTCCTTTATTTGGTTTAAAATGTGAAATAAAGCCTATCTTTGAAAAAACTTGTCATTTGATATTAAGCAAAGTGTACAAAAAATTTCATAATTTCAATTTATCATAGATTATGCTGTAGCTAAGTTCATCAGATAAAATCATGGGATGCCTAGTTAAAGTTAAATTTCAGATAGATAAATGTGTTTAGTATAAATCTGTCCCAAATATTGATTGATATTCTCATTTGTTAGATCTGGCAGCCCAAACTATAATGTATAACAAAATAATATCTCATTTTTATTTCAAGTCTATAGAATATTTCATATTTTTTTGCATTTTCCATGATATATAAAATACATTTTTATTCAGAAATATTTTCTCTGGTACCACAGTTCAGCCTCATTGTGTTATCTACCTGTAAATTGCTTTACTAATAGCATCTTGCATCCAAAGAATGCTTTGTTATTATTTTTAGTTTTGTATTTATCTATATTAAGATATATATTATCAGTGAGTAACATCTGCATTTTAGACAAGAGTGCTTTTTCCAGTTTTTAGCTTGTCTGTATATGTATGTATCTTTGGTCATTGTTTTAACATATGACTCTTGATTTATATATTTTTATTAATATGTTGATTGATTTGTATTATATAACCTATTTTCCAAAATTAAATAGAATATGAAAAAACAAAACAGAATTGCATAGCCCAATAAGCATGTTTTATATGCCAAATCCTTGGTTTAGATTTTTATTGGCACATTCTAATGTGTGTTTTATCATTCATTTATTCTCTTTTTAAATCAGGTAAGACCACATTGAACCATTTTGTTTTATGGTGAAACAGGCAGTTTATTCAAATGCTGATATAACTTATTAAACATTTTTCTTATAGATATTAAGATTAGTTATAATAATAAAGTACCTGTCCAAATATGACATAGATTTATTTATGCATTATTGGTTTCAAGTTTAGATATTTTCTTTATACATCTGGCATTATTATATTATAATTCTTTGAAGAATAGCATGTTTTCTTTCAGAATATTGTGTTTTATTCAAGTTTTTATGAAAGATAAGAGAAGTTTCACAAACAAGCTCTTATTTCAAAAACAAAGCTAAGGCATAGGGTTCCTATAGAACCCTGAGAAGACACAGGTTTATCATCCCTGATTATGAAGCTGTGTTGTTTTTGATTGTTTAAGGTGTTAAGAGTTACTTGCAAAGCATTAGTTCATATGAGGGAAGGTTATTTTGATCTTGATATTTTTCTGTCTTTATTATTTCTTTTGAAGTTAATATTAATGCAAGGAAAATTAAGACAGAATTATTCTCCGCTGGTGATACATAAAAATTGTAATACCTGTGTTGTTCCAGAGATAATCTACAGTGGACCATTTTATTTATATGTACTCTAATGAGTCATATTAAAGTGGATTTCTATGAAAGATGGGGCGAGATAGAATGACATAAAATTATTTGCATACTTCAATATCAAATTACAACATAGCAGACTAAAATCTTAGTTCTTTCCTGCTGTCTCTGGCGTGCACTGACACCGACCCCTAGTGGTGAGAGAGGTTGTTCATTATACTCAGTTAATTTTTTTGTAAAGATTTGAATCGCAATTAGGGGAGTAATAACCCAATAAAATAATTAAATGTGAGTGAACAAGAATTTTAAGAATTAAATTTTTATATTAATTAGAATCTCTAGGAAATATATAGTAAAAGTAATTAATAAAAATCCTGAATAAGTATGCAAAGAAAATATAATAAATAGTATAAC
This sequence comes from Mirza zaza, assembly GCA_008750895.1. Lineage (NCBI taxonomy): Eukaryota > Metazoa > Chordata > Mammalia > Primates > Cheirogaleidae > Mirza > Mirza zaza. The sequence goes on along the minus strand of VSMD01101491.1, from coordinate 41,474 downwards.
TACTGCTTACAGTTAAAATACAGTTACCTTTCTCGAAAGTATGGAAATAAACAATTCAGCACTTAAGTATGTCACTTGAAATAATGTTATATTTGTTTAAGTAATCGCATTATTTGTTGTTTAACTCTTGAAAGTTATGCATCACTGATTACTTAATCTACTTAAATTGTTTACCCATAAGGATTAATTCATTTTAGACCTCTACTATAGCATAGCATTTTTAAAACGTGCATTGTAAGACTATTGGTATGGAAGAACTATAGGAAATGGTGTCAAATGTTATTAACAAACTATATAGAATGTAAAACTTGGCACAGCTGGGGTTTTTTTTTCTCCTGCTTTAATTAAACCTCAGATAATTGCATTAGAATTGTACTTGAAAAATTAATTTTTTCAATATTTAATAGGATTAAAAATAATCGTCTAAATAAAACATAGAATATTTAGCTACAGCATAATTGAGGGTCATTTTGTTTTAAAAAATTTTATTATAAACTAGAGCTGCAATTATTGTTTTCAAGGAGTATTTTAATATCATTTAATTTTTAAAACTGTCTCACTGCATTTAAACATCATGAAACAATAGTAGGAAGAATTGGTAGCATATATTATAAAAGAAACAGTATCACATTGTTCCATGGTGTGCAGTTCTGCAGGATGCTAGCAGTATTCCACTATAAAGGAGTCTTATAGTAAAAAAAAAAAAAAAAAAAAAAATAGATTTTAAATGGTTGAAAAGTCATCTTTACTCTGGAATGCCTTAGCACCTTTAATATCCTAATGCCTGAATCTCTGACAAAGGGATATAGAATGCAATGTTTTCCAAATTGATGCAGAACTTTTTTGCCTGCAGTACATTGTAGAAATAACATGGAAAATGATGACTTTCACAAATCTTCAAAATCTCTTATGCTCTATTCTCAGATTCTCACATTGTGTTTTTGTTGATATATGTGCAGAAATGTGTAATGTCAAAGAGCTGACTGTGGTGATAGAACAAAGGCATATTTTCTTTTTCTTTTCCCCTGCAAGCACATGAAACAGGAGGATCTCTCCTTGAAGGTGAATAGTTCTAGTCTCCTACCGCTTATGGAAGGACTTCTGTATGACTTTAATGTGCACCTATAAGTTGCTACCTGTAGTCACAACAATTTTACCCTGGTGTTAAATACATATTTAGCTTCAGGGAAAGATCTAATGGGGTGTGATCCTAGCCCTTTTCTCCTTTAGATGACAGGAAAGCTTGAGCAGAAGATGTCATCTGTTTTTGTTAAATGGGAACCAAAGTACATAACTGCTACTGCATAACTTCTCCCTAGACCTATTCCCTCTGCTGAAATAAATATCACACTTCCTGTTTTGTATTATTTTAATTTGGATACCCCAGACCACAGTAAATAGCAATAAATTTAAGAACGATGCTTTTCTATGGCAACTAAGGAATAATTCATCTCTCCTATAATATTTACTTTTACTTTGAAATATTTTAAAAACTATTTAATCCAAATTTTCATTCAGCATGTTGCAGATTTCAGCATTACTTTCATAATTTTCTGGGATAAATTATTTTTCTCAAAAATATTTAATGCTTTTTAATGGCTTAACTAGAAATTAAATGTAGCCTTATGATTTTAACTCTTCAATAAAGTTAACCCCCATTATTAAATGTAGATATTACCTCCATACACACTGATAAAAGTTTAATAAAAGAACAGTAAACTCAAGAGTTCTGTTGTGAAAAAAGAAATCTTTATTATTTTTAGGTAACTAGCAGTAATAAGAACATTAACTTTCTGAATAAATATACTTCCAGGAACAAGTCTTTTGAAAAGGCACGTGGCTTTCTTTCTTCATGTGTTAAAGGCTTTGCCTTCCTTGGAAGTCTATAGCAGGGCTTACTAATATCAACATTTTGCATACTCTGCAATAAGATAACTATGTTTTTAAAAGATTTTCTTCTGATATCCTCTTATTTTTATAGAAACCTAATGTGAAAAGTAGAGTCCTGGTTACTTTCAGTTTGGAATAATACACATTCTGATTACATATACAAATACAATTTTGTTTACTGAAAATCCTTGGGAAATAAAAAAAAATAATATTCTAGAGGCACTCTTCTTGAGTACCTCACAATCTATACATAATTATTTTTAAATTTATCCATAGCACTTTAGTGAGTTGATGCCAAATCAGTTCAATAAATGTGATTTACCACATAAACAGAAGCAAAAACAAAGACCATATGATCATCTCAATAGATGCAGAAAAGGTAGCACCCTTTCATGATAAAAACTCTCAATAAACTAGGCCTAGAAAGAATATTATCTTAAAATTATAAAAGCATATATGAGAAACCCACAACCAACATATTGAATGGGGAAAAGTTGAAAGCATTCCTACCAAGAAGTGGAACCAGAAAAGGATGGTGGAAGTTCAGAGCAATCTGGCAAGAGAAGAATATCAAGGGTTGCCAAATCAGGCAAGAGAACATCAAACTATTGCTTTTTGCTGGTGATATGAACTAATATCTAGAAAACCTCAAAGACTCCAGAAAGAGACTCCTGGAATTGATAAACAAATTCAGCAGTTTCTGGGTACAAAATGAATGTACAACAAATCAGTGGCATTCCAATTCACCAATAACAGTCAATCTGAGAGTCAAATCAAATACTTAATACCATTCACAATAGCTACAAATAAAAAAAACAAAACAGACTAGGAATATACTTAACAAATGAGGTGAAAGATTTCTACAATGAGAACTTTGAAACACTGAAGAAAATAATCATAGATGACACAAACAAATGGAAAAACATACCATGCTCATGGATCAGTAGAGTCAACATTGTTAAAATGTCCATATGACCCAAAATGATTAACAGATTCAATGCAATCCTAATAAAAATAGCAATGTCATGTTTCACAGATCTAGAAGAAAATAATTCTACACTTCTTTTGAAACCAGAAAAGATCCCACGGTAATAGCCACGGTAATCTTAAGCAAAAATAATAAACCAGAAGATACCATGTTACCAGACTTAAAACTATACTACAAGGCTATAGCAACCAAAACAGCATGGTATTAGTACAAAAATGGAAGCAGAACAATCGAACAGAATAGAGAATCCAGATATAAAACCATCCATATACAGCCAACTGATCTTTGACAAAGCAGAGAACAATATACACTGGAGAAAAAAATCCTATTCAATAAATGGTGCTGGGAAAATTAGATAGCCACATGCAGAGGAATGAAACAGGATCCATATTTCTCACCACTCACAGAAATTAATTCAAGATGTACAAAAGGCTTAAATGTAAGGCATAAAACAATAAGAATACTAGATGAAAATGTTGGAAAAACTCTTCTAGATATTTGCCTAGGCAAAGAATTTATGAAGAAGACACCAATGGCAATTTCAGCAAAAACAAATACAAATAAATAGGACTTGATTAAATTTAAAGGCTTCTACACAGCTAATGAAATAAATAGGGGAAATAGACATCCTACAGAATGGGAGAAAATATTTACATGGTATATATCTGATAAAGGGCTAATAACCTTAATCCACAAAGAACTCAAGCAAATCAGCAAGAAATAAACAAGAAACCCCATTAAAAAGTAGGTAAAAGACATGTCCATAGCCTGAGGCAGAGTTGAATTCTTATATCAGCATGTGCAAATTTGGAATAAGAAATAGGAGTCTATATTAGATGGTGACACTTTTTGTCCATGGAGGATTTATTTACATTTCTGAAATACCCATTGCTTTTTCCTGATAGTGTTGTGCAAGCAACAAAAAATTAATACATTCTCATCTAAACTTATTTCTCATTTGTATTACCTAAATATTCAGAGAATAAATTTTGAAATAGTTTTCATCCAAAAATGAATTAGTGCCACTTCCATCTAATATGATTATTATAATGAGCTAAGCACAATGGAATAATCATTCCTCGGAGAGTTTTAACACAGATATTTTACTAGACAAGAATTAAATCATAACTTTTATGATCTTTAGTAATGAATAAGAAAAATATCTTCAGACTTATTTAAAAATAAGATAAAAGTAATATATCTTAAATCTATCCCCCAAATTATAATTTTCATGGATTATATGTGTATATAACTTAAGAATATTTGAATATTAATAGACAAGGCTAATACAACATTCAAAGTCCTTGACTGATAATATAAGAACAAATATTTGTTAAAATATATATAGTCACTAACATATACATATATAACTATATACTATCTTTATTCATATAAATGTTACATGAATAAAGATTGAAATAATCTGATAATATGCTTGACATAATTGTAAACAGATTACCAGCTAACTGAACACAAAACAGGTTATCTGCCATTCGGCTTCATGTGGTTAGATTAGGCTTGTCTTAATCAATTCAGCCTGCTATAACAGAATATCATAGACTGAGTAGTTTAAACAACAGATATTTATTTCTCACAGTTCTAGAGGCTGGAAAGTACTCTATATCAAGGTGCAGGCAGATTGGTGTCAGGTGAGAGCAATTTTCTTGGTTTGCGGATGGTTGTCTTTTTATTGTATTCTCATATGGCCAAGAGAGAAATCTCTTTTCTAATGTCTGTTCTTATAAATGCACTAATCCCATTATGAAGCCTCCAATCTCATGACCTCTCAAAAGCCCCACTTCCTAATACCATCACGTTGAGGGGTTAGGATTTACCCTAATATAGTTCTCTTTGTGTTTATCCTGCTTGAGATTAGTTGAGATTCTTAGATTAGTAAATGTATATTTTCCATAATATTTTCAAATTTTGAATATTATTTGTTCCTATTTTTAATTTTTCCTCCCCTCTCTCTTTATTCTCTTCCTTTGAATCTGTGTTTATGCTAGAATTTATATCTTAAGGCTATTGAAGCTCTTTTCGTTTATTTTATTTTTTCTGTATCAGTTCTGATAGTTTCTATTATTATATTTTCAAGTTTAGCAATTCTTTCTTCTCTAATAGCTAATCAGCTGTTAATCTTACCAAGTGTAATTGTCAAATCCTATATGTTATTTTTCATTTATCAAAGTTTTATTTCTTTTTTAAACTGCATCTCCGCTTTTGTGTTTTTCTAGTCATACACTTCTTTAAATCACTGAGCGTCTTTATAATATTTATAATAGCCCCTATCAAAAACCTCATTAATATATATATATACACACAACAAGACTATTTAAAGAGATGTCAGGTGATTTGAAGAAAGTAAAACCATAGCAATAGTCATGATAGAGAGTGACTAGATAGCACTGAATTTGCCTTAATATTCAGTCATCTAAAAGGACCTTTCTGAGGAGGTGACATTTGAGCTGAAACCTGTATGATGTGGAGTTAGCCATACCACAATTGAGGAAGGCATGTGGGCATTTCTGGGTAGAGGAAACAGGAATAGGAGCTTGATGATTTGAGGAACAGATGAGGCCAGTGTGGCTAGAGATTAAGAATGGAAGGTAGAGGTGGATTGTAAGAGATAAGGGTATTTTAAACCTAGGTAAGGAATTTGGATTTATTTTAAATGCAGCAAGGAAACAAGAGAGTGACATGATGTGATTTATATCAGATTTTTATATCAGATTTATATCTGATTTTTTAATTATAATTATTATTTGTTTCGTGTCTCACATTTACATCTATAGATGTATCCAGTTGCTAAGCTTCCTATGGACAAATTTCCAATGCTCTGGCCTAATATTTTCACTTTTCATCCAGAGTTTTGCTGTTGTCATTCAGGACAGGATTAGTGGCAAAGAAAAATATAGCTTCTTGAGATATGTTAAAATATTTGCCTTAGTGTAAGAATGATTTGGGAATCTATTAAAGAACAATCCAAAAATAAGCATTGTGCTTGTGATGTCTCAAATGAGAATATTTTAGCACCTTTTTTTATTTTAAGTCATAGTTAAAAGTGTCTTTACTTTCATTTGCTTCACTGGTATAAATTGGTACTATGAAAATTAACTTAATGCTTTGTTGATGCAGAGAATCAGAAGTAAATGAAAACTTATTACTATATTATGCTTGATTTGATTTTGATATCCCAGGTCTTTTGGATCATAGTACCTTTCTGGAGAAAAATATGTTCCTAACAGCTTTGGGTGTTATTTTAATATTACTAGCTATCAACATGGTAGAGAAGGTTTTATTTTAGGAATCAGAGACATAGACATTAAGCACTTATTAACCAAATGACACTGAATTTAATTTTTTTCTTAGCTGAAATACATTATATATTCTATCCTAGTGTGCATATGTTTGCGTGCACACATGCATGATTTTTAGGTCCATGTGAGTGCTTGTGAGTGTGGCGTTTACATGTCACTACCAAGGCTACAAATAAAAGTAACAGCAGGCTGTGTATTTTTCTGCAGATAATCCTTTGGCTAGGATGTCAGATAATATATTCAATCTATTAAAAATAGCAGTTGATTAGATTCTTTTGATGAGTAAATCCAATCATTTAAACAAGGTAGCAGTAGTAAATCCTAGGTGATTACTTGTGTGCAAGGTCCTAGAAAGAGTCAAAACAAATCTCTGATGAAAAAGAGTGGTAAGATGGCTAACTAGAGACATTGCTTGACAGACTGTCTCAGAGGGAAGGAAGGACTTCAGATAAAAGAGAGGGGAGAGGGGATGCAGCTCAGGTGTAAATCATAGAGATAAGCGCTAAAGCCTGCCGGAGACCTCATGGAGGAAAATTGTGAAGCAGAGAAGGAAGACAATAAAGGGAAAAAAGACATCAGCAAGGATCAAACACAGAGAAGCACAGAACCCAGCAAAGGGGTAGGGGGATGATTTTTTCCCCTTCTACACTTCTTCAGTGATCAGCAGGCTTCCAGGTTACCTGGAAGCTTTATCACCTTCATGATCCAGAGCACTGTGGCAACCACAGAATTGTTGGGACAACTTGTGTGATCCCAGAACTTGGACATTTCGTGCAGGGCTCCCCTCCAAGGAGAGTGACCCAAGAGGCCAGAAGGCAGCTTTCTTCCATTCAGACTCTTATTCTTCCCCACCCCTCCCCTACCTACTGCAACCAGAAGAGCAGTTTAAGCTGAGAATTTGGCAAGTGGACACCTCTGCCCAAATGGTGCATCCTCTCATCTGAGGTTTCCACAGAGAGTGGGGCCCACACCTTTCCCCTTGAGGACATGAAGTGGACCTGGGATGACCAATCTGCCTGCATTTCTTGGAGATGCATGCCAACAGCTCAGACACACAGGCCAGATCCTGTGTCCCCCGGACTTGAATGGGTTGCTGGGTGACACAAAAGGGAGGTTTGGGAGCTAGACTTGGGAGGTGAGGGAGCTCATATAGGTGGAACTGATGGGACAATACTGTGGGGGTCTAAGATGCGGTGACCTGGGATAACACATCAACAAAATAATCCACCAGGACCAAGAGGCCTTTTCGCAGGGATGCAAGGATGGTTCAACATTTGTAAATCAATAAATGTGATTCACCACATAAACATAAACAAAAACAAAGACCATATGATCATCTCGATAGATGTAAAAAAGCATTTGACAAAATTCAGCACCATTTCATGATAAAAACCCTTAACACACTGGGCATAGAAGGAATATATCTCATAATTGTAAAAGCCACATATGAAAAACCCACAGTCAACATCATACTGAATGGGGAAAAGTTGAAAGCATTCCGCTAAAAACTGGAACAAGGCAAGGATGCCAATTGTCACCACTTCGATATAATGCTGGAAGTTCTAGCTAGAGCAATCAGGCAAGTGAAGAATATTAAGTGTACCCAAATTGGGAAAATGGAGGTCGAACTATTGCTGTTCACTGATGATATGATCTTGTATCTAGAAAACCCCAAAGATTTCACTAAGAGTCTCCTGGAATTGATAAATAAATCCAGCAATGTCTCAGGATACAAAATCAATGTACATAATTCAGTTGCATTTCTACTTACTGATAATAGTCAAGCTGAGAGTTAAATCAAAGATTCGATACCATTCACAATAGCTACAAAGAAAACAAAATACCTAGGAACATACTCAGCCCAGGAGGTGAAAGATCTCTACAAGGAGCAAAGGGAGTATATATGTAGACTAAACATTTGTACCCCTGTAATATGCTGAAATAAAAAAAAAGGAGAACTATGAAACTCTGATGAAATAAATTGCAGAGAATATAAACAAATGGAAAAACCTGTCATGCTCATGGATAGGTAGAATCAACCTTGTTAAAATGTCCTTACTACACGAAGTGATTTACAAATTCAATGCAATCCCCCTCAAGTGACCAAGGTCAGACTTCACAGATCTAGAAAAAATAATTCTATGCTTCATTTGGAGCCAGAAAAGAGCCTTAATAGCCAAAGCAATCTTAAGCAAAAAGAACAAATCTGGAATCATCACATTACCAGACTTCAAACTATACTACAAGGCTATAATAACCAAAAGAGCATTGTATTAGTATAAAAATAGAGACAGACCAATGGAACAGAACAGAGAACCCACATATAAAACCATCTGCCTACATCCAACTGAACTTTAACAAGGAAAATAATAATAGACACTGGAGAAAAGAAGCCCTGTTCAATAAATGGTGTTGGGAAAATTGGATATCCACATATAGAAGAATGAATCAGGATTCCTACCTCCCACCACTCACAAAAATTAATTAAATATGGATAAAAGACTTAGACCTAAGGCATGAAACCATAAGAATTCTAGAGGCCAATATAGGAAATAGTCTTCTAGATATCAGCCTAGGTAAAGAATTTATGACTAAGACCTCAATGGCAATCATGGCACCAACAAAAATTAATAAATGGGATTTGATTAAACTTAAAAGGTTCTTCACTGCTAAAGAAACAATCAACAGACCAAATAGACAACCTACACAATAGGAGAAAATATTCACAAATTACCCATCCAATGAAAAATTAATAACAACAATTTACAAAGAATTCAAGCAAATAAACAAGAAAAAAACAACCAACCACATGAAAAAGTGGGCAAAAGATATGACCAGAAGTTTCTCAAAAGAAGAAAGACAAATAGCTAATAAACATGAAAAACACTCAACATCACTAATCATCAGGGAAATGAAATTAAAACCACAATAAGATATCACCTTAACTCAGACAGAATGGCTTTTATTAAAAATTCTAAAAACAATGGATGCTGGTGCAGATGCCGAGAGAAAGGAATGCTTATTATACACTTTTGGTGGGATTGCAAATTAGTAAAACCTCTAATAAAAACAGTTTGGATATTCCTCAAAGAGCTAAAAGTGAATCTACCATTCCATTCTATCCTGCAACCCCACTATTGGGCATTTACCCAATGGAAAAGAAGATTTCATGAAAAAGATACCTGCACTCAAATGTTTGTTGCAGCATAATTCATAATTGCAAAGTTATGGAATCAACCCAAGTGCCCATCAATTCATGAATGGATTAATAAAATGTCATATATGTATACCATGGAGTACTACTCAGCCATAAATAAGGTGAATTAATACCATTTGCAACAATCTGGATGGAACTGGAGACTATCCTCCTAAGTGAAGTCTCAAGAAAGGAAAAACAAATACCACATGTTCTTACTATTAAATGAGCACATCTGTGCACAGAAGGAAGTAAAACTCAGTGAATATCATCCAGGGGAAGGGGGGGAGGATCCATCAATTTAATGAGTATTATAAACATTATTTGTGTGATGCGAACACTTATAGCCAGGACTTAAGCATTAGAAAAATGATCCATGTAACCTAAAATATTTGTACCTGCTTAAAATTTTTTGAAATAAAAAAAAAATCTCTGATGAACTCCTTGGTTATAAGAACATTTTCATAGTAAGATTTCTATCATATATATTTAATATATTTATGGCAATTAATGTTATCCCAGTGCTTTCTGAAAGTGCTTCTTTGCTTGGAGCATCACAGCTTTTGAAACCTGGTAAAACAGGAACTATTACTTGTACATAATATGATAATATTGCCTTACTTGACTCTCAGTTGCATCATTTGAAAGGCATGAAACTTAGAATATTAATATCCTGAATTGGTCCCAATAAAATGTGAAATATTCAAGGTAATAGCCTTTTGTGAAAAGCAGAGTACTTTTTGTAAGTTGTTTGTTTACTTTCTAATATCTTTGAAGTCCCAGAAGCATGATTCTTTTTGAGTGTCAGATCATGAAGTATGTGTGAATGTAGAAATAATTTAGATATCTTTATGGAGAGCTTGACTTGTAATGTTATAAAATGAAATAAGCTGATTGATTTGAACACTTTTAATGTGATTTATAATGTTTATGCACATCTGTTGGTTCTGTTTTTCAGTAAACCTGTCAATTAATTTTAGTAATTTAAGAAATATGTCCTCTTCAAAAGAAATACACATACACATATACACACTTTTTAAAGAAAAATAAAGTAATTCTCCCCATCGCCATTCCTCATTGCCTTGTACCTACTATGAGGGCAACAATTGCATAATAAAATTCTATTGGGCAGAGGTTTCAATATTTATATAAAATTGCATTCTCACTACTAACATGACAAATGACAGATAAATTGTTCTAGAACAGAAATGTGAGAGGAAGGGACAAAAAATTAGGAATGTCCAGACATACTATACCACCACTTAGAATAAAACAACCAAACAAACAACAAACAACCAAACAAACAAACAACCTGCATTTATAACACTTATATTTTTCTGAATTATAGAAAGTATTATTCAGAAAATGATTAGGCTAGCCTAATGATATACATTTTCAGTTAACAAAAAATATATAGACACAGTAACTCATAGAGATTAAAAGTATGGATTTTGGAATCCTGCAGCTAGGATTTGAGTTAACATTTTAGCAATTGTGCCCTTAGAGGATTTGGATAAACACTCTGAACCTGCAGTATTATAAAGGTAATTTTGGGCTCATAATATGGAGTTACAGATAATATGTATTGTATAGGGTTGTTTTGAGGATAATTGAGGCAAGACACATAAATCCCCTATTAAGTACCCATAAATATTGGCCATTATTATTTTTAAATTCTTTTTTAGAACAGTTTTAGAGTCATAGAAAAATCGAGAGAAGGTACAGAGATTTCCCATATGCCCCTGCCCCACATAAGTACTGCCTCCACCATTATCAACATTTTCTATGAGAGTGGTACATTTGATACAATTGGTTAATCTATGTTGGTACTTCATTATCATCCAAAGTCCATAGTTTTCCTTAGGGTTCATTCTTGGTGTCATACATTCTATGCATTTGGGAAAATTTATATTGACATGAATCTAACCATTAGAGTATCATACAGAATAGTTTCATTGCCCTAAAAATCCTCTGCACTCTGCCTGTTCATCCCTTTCCCCCTAACTCCAGGCAAACTATTGCTCCTTTTACTATCTCCATAGTTTTGTCGTTTCCAGAATGTCAAATAGTTGGAATCATATAGTATGTAGCCTTTTCGGATTGGCTTCTTACACTTAGTAATATGCATAAGATTTCCTCCATGTCTTTTTATGGCTTGTGTCTTAGTCTGTTCTGGCTGCTATAACAAAATATCATAGACTGGGTAGCTTATAAACAACAGAAATTTATTTCTTACAGTTCCAAAGGCTGGTAAGTCCAAGAAAAGACAATGGCAAATTTTGTGTCTAGTAGGTAAGGCTTTGTTTTTCATATATGGCACCTTCTCACTGTGTCTTCATAGGGTGGATGGAACAAAGGAACTCCCTTGGGACACTTTTATAAGGACTTTAATCCCATTCATAAGGGCTCTGGTCACCCAATCACCTCCCAAAGGTCCAACCTTCTAATACCATCACCTTGGGTCTATGATTTCAACATAGGAATTTTGGTAAGGTGTAAACTTCAGTACATTTCAGCTTGGTAGCCCAGGTTTTATGTGGATCTATGTTTTCAATTTCTTTGTATAAATACTAAGGAGTATTATTTCTGGATCATATGGTAAGAGATGTTGTAACTGCCAAACTTCTAAAGTGTTTGTATCGTTTTGCACTTCCACCAATAGAGAAATGAAAGAGAATTCTTGTGGCTCCTCATACTTGTCAGCATTTGGCATCAGTGTTTTATATTTTGGCCATTATATTAATAATAGGTGTGTATTATTACCCCATTGTTTTAATTTGTTTTTAATTCCCTGATGACATATGATGTGGAACATGTTTTCATGCACTTATTTGTTACCTGTATATGTTCTTTGGTGAGGTTAAAGTCTTTGTTCTATTTTTTTAATTGGGTGGTTTTCTTTATTTGGAGTTTTTAAAGTTCTTTTTATTTTTTGCATAACAGTCCTTTATAAGATATGTCTTTTGCAAATATTTTCTGTGGCTCATCTTTTCATTCTTTTGACATTGTCTTTTATAGAGCAGAATTTTTACTATTAGGTAGTACAGCTTACCAATTCTTTCTTTCATAGATCATGATTTTGATGTATCTAAATAGTCATTGCCAAGCCCAAGGTCATTTAGATTTTGTCCTATATCATCTTCTAGGAATTCTCTAGTTTTACAGTTTACATTTAGGTCTCTGATTCATTTTGAGTTTATTTTGTATTGCCTTTTCTCCTTTTTCAACAATAATTATTTTTGTTAAATAACATAAAGTTATTAAATATTCTTAGTCCATCAGAAAGCTCTTGATCAACAATATCTTGCTTCAGAAAGCAACTGTCCCATTATTTTCTTCTCATTTTGCTTCTGCTTTTCTCCACTTTTCTCCTCAAATGTATTCATTAAACCCATTTTTGCTAATACTTATATGCAAATATATATGGAATCCAGAGAGGTATCAATTATCCTTTTTTTGAATTTCATAATGTCTATTGTTTATTTATGAGGACTATTATAAATAGCAGTTGGCCCTTTCACATTAGGTCCCTTGACTTTGATATAAACCTGAACTCTATGTTTTTGTTTTGCATTTCAGTTTATAGATGGAAAAACTAAGGCATTGCATTAGCTTATGCAGATATTAAGTGGGCAAGAGTAAGAATAGGTCTTCAGATTTCAAACCTAAACTTTTCTAATGTTACAAACTAGTCAGTTTAGGGAAAATGCCACTTGAATAACAATGTTCATAAATACTTATGTGCACCTTGGATAAAATCATGATTCATAAATGCTAGTGCTTATGTGACCCCCTTCTTGCACAGATCGATTAATTGGGATCATTTAATGCAGTAATAGTTGAGAAAATTGAAAAGAAAATTTCCAAAAAGCTTGATATATCCACTAACCATATGAGACTATTAATGCTTCACTTTATGGATATTCTATTATTTCTATTATTACATTAAACTCTATGGAGATATAATCTGCAAAAGAGCTGAAGACTAGAAATATTGAATCAGAAATAAATTGTTACAAGTCACTTAATTCTTTTTTATTTTATTATATGCCACTACATTCAAAAATGTTTGCTTTACAGAATGAAAATTGGGCAATAGTTTTATGATGAATATTATTTTTCTATTATTCTTTCCTGTTATTATAGACATACTTTTTAAAATGCAGTTACTTTTAATTCACATGCAATATTATTATTGTCACTGTTTCAATAGGAACATTAAATAGCATTTATTAGTACTTATTGTGTGTCCAGCAATATTCATCAAGGAGTTATGTGTGAATAGCTAAACATTTTACATGCATTATCTTCTTAATCCTCATTACGGCCCTCTTAGGTATAGATTAGTATCAGTAATGTTAGAATTATAAGGAAGAAATATTGTAACTCCAAACAGTTTTTCTAGCATTACTAAATTCTTCATATAGCTGGTGAGAGGCATACCCTAAAATAAACCTTTCTCTATGTAAGTTTGAAGATTTAGATTTTAACTGATTTATCTATTGTATTAATACATAGGAGTTATCTCTTCCTTTCTCATACCATATATCTCATTTAGCACAATTCATGCTAACTATAGTGGATTAAAATTCAAATATTAATAATAGCATATTATGATTCATTTATTTGTTAGATAATAATATAACATTTATTATATTCTATGCATAGAATTAGTTCGGTGGCAGATACAAAAGTGAAAATAGTATAAAAATAGTCTTTGAAGAACTTTTAGTGTTAAAGTGGAGATAAAATCTGTATATTATAAATGATAATACAAAATTTATAGCTGTAAATTTCCTCATAATTTTTTGGGTTAGTAGGAAGGATTTCTAAGTACTGTGGCCTCCTTTCATCAATGTTGTCACATGGCCTTCAGCCACACATTTCAGAACTTTCTATATATTAACTCTTAAAAGCCTTCTAAGTTTGAGTAAATCCAGTGTTGACTTTATTCCTACACTCCAATGACCATTTTGCAGCAGTAGTCACAGGAAGCAATGATTAGCTCCAAGTCTAGAATGTGATTTCAGAGGATGAGATTTAATTACCTGTGGAAACTGCTCTGCTCTGGTTTCTATGTGACTCAATACCTTATTTAGTAAGTGATTCATGCCCCAACTCAAATGTTCTCATGGACAGGTGCGGGAGTCAAACACTTACATAAACGTTTGTCAGAAATTAATCTGTATCTAGCTATTATAAATGTAAGACTGAGGATTTTTTTATTTTAAATCTATCCAATACAGGGAGTAAAAAACATTGATAGCATGCTTCCCAAAACAAATACTAGCCTACACCGGAGACCTTTCTAGAACACACATACGATGCAATATAATATATCAGACAAGCTCTCCATTTTAAGACCTGCCCATTGTGATAAAATTAGTAAGACTTTGTTTGAAATATATATGCATGTGTAACAAAAAGCTAAACAAATATACATTATGTGTGCATGTGCATTAATTTCAGTTGTGTCTCTGTATGTGATTTTGTGGATGAATTATACCATATAGGACACATTGAAGCAAAAAGGGGAGAGTGTATAAGTATATGCTTGTAATTTAAAATAGACTAAATAGGGCAAAATAGGATAAGATAAAATCATTGTTTAAAGAAGCAATATTATACCCTGATACATTTGAATGGATATACAGTGCTTACTCTGTGTCTGGGATAATCCTAAATGTTTTTTGTAATTATTAAGACATTCGAATGAATAAAATATTATAAAATATTAAATATATTAAATATAAAATATTAAACAATATGTTAAATATAAAATATTAAAGATAAAGATATAGTTAAGATAAAGGAGATATAAAACCTGAGGCAATAAAACAAAACATTTAAAGCTTAATAATATGATCCTTAAAAGATAAAGTACAAGCATTTATGGATAAGTTAAAAAATGTGTAAATCTTAACAAATGAAAGCTCATTTTTAAAAGTGGATAAAAATAAGAATAAAATAGTAAAAATAAGATAAGGGAAGTCATAATACTTTGCTAACCTTTGAGTTAGAAATGGTTTTCTCTAGTGACATCTAGTGACTATTAAAACAAAACATATATTTACCCCCCTACAGTTTATTTGTGAGCCATTCTTTCATGCAAGCAAAAGAATGCATTCTATCAAAATGTGTACCAGAGGTAAGCAGATGAATATATAGAAAGGCTAGTGTAGTTTTCCTTTCAAATGGCAAGGAACATTCTTGGGTAAAATTGCTCCATGATCCAGTGAGTAATGTCATCTAGTGTTTGGCCCCCAGCTGCAAGTACTCATTAGTTGAGCTGACTTACTACCCTTTACATATAGCTCCAATCAGCTGAACTATTGCTAGTGTTCATCAACCATTAGAAGCTTTATTTTCCCCTCTCACTGATTATACTGTTTAGTTTTCTCCCATTTTCTCCAAAGACCAGAAAGAGAATCTTGGTCAATACGGAAACAAAGAACTTCCAGGGAGAAGCAATGATTCTTCCTTTTACTTGAAATTGTCAAAAATCATCATAATAGTTTACATATCCTTAGCACTGTGTGGCGAGCACTTTGCATGTTTTCTTAATTAGCTCTCATCAACTGTGAGAGGTGCTTTGTACCATTATCACCTGTACTTGCGTATAAAGCAACGGAGGCTCAGAGTAACCAAAACCCTGTCAAACGATTAAACAGTGAATAGAAGTCAACCAAAATTCCAATTCAAACAATAGAAAGCCAATGGGATCAAATCTATTGCCTCACCATGTTAGAACTCAGCACTTTCGGTATATGTAATATAGTTTCTGTGAATATACATGCATGGGATTGCAGCATTTCTCTTCTCTTAACAAAAACATTTTTGTCAGTTACCTTATGTTAATATTGAAGTCAAATACCTTCCACAAATACTTTGAAACAGATGGTGATTTCTCCTATCAGAGGGTTTATTTGAATCCTACTCATGCACTGTCTTGATATAGCTCTACTTCTGTCAGTGCTAGGTTAGCATCCTTTTATACAAGAGGAATTGGAAATGAAATGCTATGAAATTGAGACTTGCAACCCTTCTAGACCTTCAGAGCACTGTTTTGTACTAAGATACCTATCAGATAAACTTCTATAGTAGTATCTAATTAGGCTGA
The DNA here is from genome assembly GCA_008750895.1 of Mirza zaza. Classification (NCBI taxonomy): domain Eukaryota; kingdom Metazoa; phylum Chordata; class Mammalia; order Primates; family Cheirogaleidae; genus Mirza; species Mirza zaza. The sequence goes on along the minus strand of VSMD01101491.1, from coordinate 24,963 downwards.
CAGTCAAATGTGAGGTCTTGGATAAAAAATGTTGAAAAGACTTTTTTTTATCCTGTAGGTTATATGGCTCTGAAAGGTTTAAAATTTGTCAGCCACTTATAATAGGATTATAATGGCCTTTAGTGAGTGCTATTTAAACATTAGGTTCTCATCTTGTACTGTTAGAGATGAAGTTCCTTGTATCTCTCACCAACTTGGTAACTTACATTTAAACAATGACAAAATTTATATACAGACCCCTCTTTTTTTTTGTCAGTCACACATTGCAAATGTTTTATTTTAAAAATAAAATCAGAACTAGGAATAAAATACAAGACTGAGGCATGAGTTTGCCTCTAGAATAGGAGTGCTGTTGTGGTTGATGCCATCCTTGCCCCGTGAAATCATTAGGTTAGCTACCCAGCTCACCTTTGATTCTGATCAGCTTGCTCTGTTACCTATTTTGTTTTTATTTATTTATTTATTTATTATTTTAGCATATTATGGAGGCACAAGTGTTAAGGTTATGTATTATTGCCCAAGCCCTCCCACACCCCTTGAATCAGAGCCTCAAGCGTGACCATCCCCCAAACATTGCACATCTCACTCATTGTGTTTGTATATACCCATCCCCTCTTTAAAAAATTCAACTTTCATCTTTGCTCCTGTATGTCAAATTTCATAATTTTTTTAGTTCAGTGTTCGGTCTGAAAACACTATGCTTTTTCTATTAAAGTTGATGCTTCCATAGTCTTGCGATTTTTGACAACATTGGAAGACTTGTGCTATTTTCTGGGATTTATGAAATTTCACTATAATTAAATAGTCTAAATATTATTTTTGATGAACCACTAAGAACTTTACCTTTGGATACCTTGTATAATGTGTCTTCAACATACTTCTTAAATCCAACTATTTTTAGAGTGACTTTATTTTCATTTTTTAAAAGTTTTTTACAGTTATTTTTCTTTTACACTATCCTCACATTTATTTTTCCATTTGATCTGCCCTATGTATAAGTATAAATTTCTGAAGCAGGCCATGCTGAGCGAAGTAATGTCTATTTCCCCAAGTCCAAAAAGATAATAAGAAGCCAAATGAGCACTAGAACTGAAGTATTCTGGCTGTGTGTTCATACGCTTAACTCTTTCGTATTGTTAGCAAAGTGATCACACTTAGGAGACAACTGAATAAATTTCAAGGAAAAACATGAGCTGTGTCATTATCTGACTTTGGGCAAATTATTTAATATTTCTATGACATTTATTCCTCTGTTAAAGAAGAGGGTTCGAGTCAGTAATTGTTATAATTTCCATATGCTCTAAAAGTCTATGATTTGATTTCTGGATAAAGCGAAACTCAAATAATAACCCACACTTTTGAAAATTAGAAATAAGTAGAAACTTCTAAGAATGGTAAGGTCTGAAGAAGGAGCCAGGGTAACTAGAATTCAGGGATAGGAGAGATTTACTTTACATTTTAGAATTTTTTCATATCATTATGTACCTTATGTCTTAAATGTATTACATAAGTAAATGTATTAAATTATTTAAATAATAAAGATTTGACATAAGTAAATGTATTAAATTATTTAAATAATAAAGATTTGAAAACAAATCTAACTAACAGAAAGGTGGTATTGCTACTGTTTACTATGTTAAAAATACATTAATGCAGTGACAGCAAAGTTTTATGAGTCTAATTCTCTGACTTTAAATGCCTCTATATTAAGTAGTAAATCTATGTCTTTACTTTGTTTGTGATAACATTTCCACTTGCCTCTGGAATGCAATTGAGCCATAAGAAAGGTACTTATTTTTTAAACTGTTCTGTTTGTATTATTTAAAATATTATAATCATTGTATTATTAAATATATATAAAGTGACATATTAAATATATGTAATATAAATTTATTGCTCAAATCACAATATTGGGAAATGCGATTGTGTCAATAAGAAAAGGTGTAAATCCAGATGATTTTAAGCAAACTAAGATGCATGTTACCATAAATATATGGAATATTGTACACAATTAGCAATAAAGTGTTGCCTTGCATAAAGTTCTAGTGTTACAGCCTATCTTAGGGTAAAAATTATGAAACAAAATTATAGGATAAAACACTTCCTATTGTCACTAGAAACATTGCTGATTATCAATGCATTAAATGTTGGCAATATTACAAATGTTAATGACTACCAGAGTAAATTGAATAATTCCTTCTGCGTCATGCATTTGCAATATGGAAAATTCTTGAAAACTAGGATTTACTTTGGATTCTGTAGGATTTTCTGACTGCCTACATAAGAACTGCCAGTGATTCCTTTTGATAATATCTAAAAGAAGAGATAATAAAGAGTTTCAAATAAAGCAAAAAAGAAAAAGAAAAAGTAGAGAGCAGACTAAATATAGAGGATATGACAATATAACTTTGGGAGAAATACAAGGAAGTAAAGTTCCTAGGACAGTGCTTTACCTTGTTTTTTTGCATTTTTACATAAATTTATTATAAGTCATGTTAATAATCACTAAAATGTACTGGGTATTTAATATGCAAGGTATTTTATCATATTAAAACATTTAATTAGATAATATTAGCATTCTCATTTTATAGTAAGGCAACTAAAACCCTAACAATTAATAAAGTTTACCAAAGTTGCATATCTTGTGAGTGGCTAGGTTGAGATTTAAACTCAGGACTTCTGACCCGAGATCTGACTATTAACTGCAATGTATATTTTCTCTATATGTTAAACTATATATCCCATGCATTGGAGAATAGTTTTGATAAATATCCTTGGATGGATATAGTGTTCCTTTTTAATTATGCCAAATTGAGTAGAATAGTGTAAGCAAATACTTTGCTTTTCAAACTTCAGGTAAACAGCTATATCTGAAACCATGTTGGGAAGTAGACCAAGAACTGTAAGATATATTTTCAAAAGACCATTGAAATGAGTTTTTTTATTGTAAGTGTTTCATAGCTAAATAATTTTGCTTGCATTTACAAAATTACCAGAGATATGGATATGTCAATAGATTTTCTGCTAGTTGGAAAATAGCTATATATTCATGTTATTATTTACTTAAGGTACAAATATATTAACATTCTCCTTATTTAATATTCTTTTAAGTAATTTTATGATTTTTATTGCAAATAAATTTTTAAATTATGAAAACACTTTCATAAGCTGACTAAACTCTATAGCTACCATGTCTATTTGTCTGATCTAATTTTTTTTTTTATTTCAGCATATTACAGAGGTACAAATGTTTAGGTTATGTATATTGCCTTTGCCCCACCCAATCAGAGCTTCAAGCATGTCCATCCCCCAGACAATGCACACCACACTTATTAAGTGTGTGTATACTTAACCCTTCTTCCCCCTTCCGATCTGCCAGACACCTGATGAATGTTACTATTATATGTGCACATAAGTGTTGATCAGTAATACTAATTTGATGGTGAGTACATGTGATGCTTATTTTTCCATTTTTGTGATACTTCACTTGGTAGAATGGGTTCTAGCTCTATCCAGGATAATACAAGAAGTGCTATATCACCATTGTTTTTTGTGGCCCACTAGAACTCCATGGTATACATATACCACATTTTATTTATCCACTCATGTGTTGACAGGCACTTGGGTTGTTTCCACATCTTTGCAATTGTGAATTGTGCTGCATGGTACTGACACAAGAACAGTGACATAGACCAATGGAACAGAACTGAGAACTCAGATATAAAACCATCCTCATATAGCCATCTCATCTTTGACAAAGCAGACAAAAACATACACTGGGTAAAAGAATCCTTATTCAATAAACCGTGCTGGGAAAATTGGATAGCTGATGATTGAAACAGAATCTGTACCTTTCACTTCTCACAAAAATAAACTCAGAGTGGATAACAGACTTAAACCTAAGGCATGAAACTATAAAAATTCTAGAAGAAAATGTTGGGAAAACTCTTACAGACATTAGCCTAGGCAAAGAATTTATGAAGAAGACCCGAAAGCCAATCACAGCAACAACAAAAATAAATAAATGGGACCTGATCAAATTAAACAGCTTTTCCACAACCAAGGAAACTATCATGAGAGCAGACAACCTATAGAATGGGAGAAAATATTACAAATATTTTTAAAATTACAAATTACATATTACATATTTGTAATATTACATATTACAAATCCAGTAAAGGGCTGATAACTAGAATCTATATAGAACTCATGGAAATGAGCAAGAAAAAATTAAACAACCCCATCAAAAAGTGGGCAAAGGACATGAACAGAAACTTCTCTAAAGAAAATAGACTAATGATCAACAAACATTCATAAGTTTGTCGTGCTCAACATCTCTAATCATCAGGAAAATGCAAATCAAAACCACAATGAGATATCGCTTAACTCCAGTGAGAATGGCCTTTATGAAAATGTCCCAAAACAATAAATGCTGGCTTGGATGTCGACAGATAGGAACACTCCTACACTGCTGGTGGGACTGCAAACTCATACAACCTCTGTGGAAAGTAATATGGTGATATGTCAAAGAGCTACAGGTTAGAACTACCATTTGATCCAGCAATCTCATTACTGGATATCTACCCAAAAGAACAAAAGACATTCTATAACAAAGACATCTGCATTATTTTTTTTGATCAAGATGTTACCTCATTACATAGAGTAGTACCTGCCACGTAGCTGACAGTCAATAGTTAGGTGTTTAGTGAATGAATAAGTGGATGAATGAAAGAGTTCTCTATTCATGTTCTTTTTCAATCCTTTAGTTTTTCTCCATGAAGTTATTAAATTATAACAAGAATAACAATAATCTTAAATTAATTTTGTTATGAACACAGCTCCCATAATTATGAAATAACTACTATATTGCTTTTTTTCTTGAAAAGAAAATGTAGCTCAACAGTCATTTTTCTCACTTTATTTACATTTTCATGTTGTCTAAAGATATAGTCTGTGTGACTGAAACGTACTTTCCATGCTGTGTTTGGGAAAGTGGCATACACAAAGAAGCCTAATATCTCAGTGGCCCCGTTATGTATGAAAGCCACAATTCTTTCTTTTTTTTCTCTCTCTCTCTTACTATAGAGTAGTTTGTATTTTCTAGAGTTTTATATAAATGGAATCATATAATATGCACACTTTTTTGGAGGGGGTCTGTTTTCTTTCATTCAACATAATTATTTTTTATTTTATTATTTTTTTTATTTTAGCATATTATGAGGGTACAAGCATTAAGGTTACATATATTGCCCATGCCCCTGAAAGCCACAATTCTTACGTGCTATATTAGAATTTATTTTGCAACTCACAAGCTGAAGAGCAGCTTGGGTCCTTTGAAGATATAAACAACGTAAAAAATGAAAGACTTTGTGACCGCAGGACTAGGAGTTTCATTTGAAAATTTATTCTGATCATTTGTACTTGCCCTGGAAAGTCACTCTCACTAAGAATGAGGAAATGAGAGGGAAATGAAGGGAAGGACTCTGTCTTGTGTTGTTTTTCAGCAATTAGGGCAGCATGACTTGCGTGTAGTAGGTGTTCAAAGTTATTTGTTAAATAAACTATTGAATGACAAAACAGAATCACAATGAATGAAAATAATCAGAAGAATGAATTTATTCATAACCAGCAAGATATTGTTTTTTACCTTATGTATAAAATCTTGTGCTGAATATCTTGTGCTGAAGCAAATAAAAGCTGTACCAAAACTGCAATAATACAAGAGCTGGAAGGTAAAATCAATACTCTTTCTAAGTATTGAGGCATTTACATTAACATTAAAATATAATAGTATAAATCAATAAAATGTTAAAAATCAGACTAATGAACAAGGATATGTTGAAAAGTAAAAAGGATAATTCTTAGTATGGGCTGGGTGTACATAACTTATTTAGTTGAGTCTTTTGAGACCAATATGCTTTAGATTAATGTTTCTCAAACTTTAGCTTGCCTAAGAATTACTTGGAGAGCTTGTTGAAACCCAGATTCCTAATTCTTTCCACAGAGATTCCAATTCAGTAGGTTTGACTCAGGGTTTAGAGTTTGTGTTTCTCACAAGCTTCCAGCTGATACTTATCTGGCCTGTTTGAAAATGGCACCTTAAATAACGTTACTTTAGATCAGTGGTCCCCAAACTTCTTGGCACCAGGAACTGTTTTCATAGAAGATGATTTATTTTTTACATGGATGGGGCAAGTGGGGAGGGCAGGGGGATGATTTCAAAGTGATTCAAGTGTATTACATTTATTGTGTACTTTATTTCTATTATGATTACACTGTAATATATAATGAAATAATTATACAACTCACCATAGATTGGGGACTCCTGCTTCAGATAATTTGAGACTGTTTAGATGTTCGCTTTACTTCAAATCCAGATGTTACAGATATAGTACTGGGATGTGTGTGTGTGTGTGTGTGTGTGTGTGTGTTCTTTTTTCTCCTAAAAATAAATTTTCCTTTTTCTTCTGCAGTTTTCTCTTTGAAGACAGTAACTTTTTTCCCCTGATAATTGCTTCTTAAGAATGGAAACAAAGAGTTTTTTGTTTTGTTTTGTTTTTTATTTTAATTTTTGATTTTATAGGTGGTCATTCCTTATACTCAATAGATAAGTATCAAATATATGTGAACTTAAGCAATGTTTTATGATAAAAAAGAGTCACAATGTGACAATGTGTATAACAACAAAACATATATATTTCATGTCTATTGTGCATCAAATGTGGTTCTATTCTACTTTGTCTTTACTCCTTATATTGTCTGAAGAAACAGTGCTTATTTGGGACAAGTTGATTTTTATGGCAGAAGGAAATGACATCATTAAAAAAGGCCCACTAGTTCCTAATCTACTCAGAGGTGACACCTTTTATTGGCCAAGGCAAGTCATGTGGCTATTCCTAATGTAACTAGTGAATATATATAACCTTTCCACAGAGGAGGCATCAAAAATCACAGAACCAAGCAAGCCTGACATCAACTGGGAAGGAATGTATAATTCCCACAAGGGGAGGGGTAGCAGAATTTCTGCTGCTTCTTCTACTGGAACAGAGTTTGGATAGTTATTTACTTATTGTCACAGTTTTTTACCTCCTAATTTAGAATTTTGTTTATAAATAAATATGTAAAGTATTGTATGGCCTTGGATAATTATTTCTATTGAACAGAACTCAAGTTAATTCATTGACCTATGTGTTTAATTCTTTATTATATGGTTTTATGGTTTTCATTGGGTGTCTTTTGAAAGAGTGATTTAAGCTTTTTTTCATGACTCTCTGCCACTTAAACATGCAAGAAGTGTCAGGGCATTCAGAGGGCTAGTGATGATGACTACCTGCTGCTTTAGGGTTTCTTTCTTCAGCTAATATGTAAAATATTCATATTTAAACAATACCCCTGCATAATGTTATAAGCCTACCTTTGATTTCAGCTCAGGTATAGTAGACAGTTCTGTGCACATTTCCAGCCATCTGAAGGTTTAGCTATTGGTTACCGCTTTTCCACTTGATAACACAAAAAAGATACTTATTTACTAATTCAAATATTGCCCAAATTTATGTTTCTAATGTCTAGGGAAGATAAGTTTCCTACTAAATTTCTCTGATAACTAAAATTATGATGGCATTTCAATATAGAATTTTACATTCTAAAACTTAACAAAAATTCTGGTTTATAAGAGATTCCATTAAAAAATGAGAAAGAAAGCATTTCTTTATTTGGAAGGTGGGGGAGTTAGATGCTAAAAATTGTGACCTACAGTTCAATTTCCCTGTGTCATTCTTCATGGATGCTTCTCTATCCAAACCTCTTATAGCATCCTTACATCTCTCCACAACTTAATGCTAGCCACTTTTCACCCCTTTATTCCCAAAGGTCATTGTATAGCAACCAATATTATATTTTCTACATGCATTTAATTTGTTGGTTATCACTCTTCCCTATTCTCTGATTTCTTCTAAAGCAGGAATGATATTTTTTTTGGAAAATATGGAATACAGAACATAATATTGTGTTTACTATATAATCTGATATAGTTAATTCAAACTGATTTAATTATTTCCATTTAAGTAACAGTTATAAAGTATTCACAACATTTTATTACTAAGACTCAATGTAATGGATATGCTTTGCTATAGTTCTGATACTTTAACTCAAATATAATTTTAATAATGTTTAGTATCAAATTTTCTTGGACTTATATCTATTTCCTTTTATTACATGTAAGTGAATCTTTGATATGTACAGGTAAGAAAATAAGTATTTCAACTATACTAATATTCTACTAGCTTACTCAAGTTTAAAAAAACAGAGCTTGACACTTTTTGATGAATATTTATCATATAACACTTTGTTCCTTCATGTAATTTACTAAACCATTTCTAATTAATCTTAAATATTCAACTGAAGCATAAGACTGTCTAGATAAGTAAATGGGGTAAAAAAATGCTACAAGCTGTCATGTTTTTACTAACAAGAACAACAATGAATATAGATGAATTTGTAATCTTAAAAGAGTCATTTCTCTTTGCTTTCAACCTCATTACTTTAAATTAATAATGTTATTGAGATGTGATCTATATTTTTCTACACATATAAGATATTGAGAAATCAGAGTAATGTGGTGTTTTAGGAAGGTGATGAGACCATGTGATAAAATGGCGAGAAAGAGATGACTTTATGCACTGCTTCCTCACATTATCTTCACTTCTATAACTTTTTCAATTAAATTTTAACAAAAATGTCAAATCCAAAGTGGTTTCAAATTCCTCATCTGCCTTTTGTAAAGTGATTCAGTTTATATGGTATGGGAGCTACTTATTATAAAATGTTGCTGAGCTTGCAGCTCTAGTGCAGTCAGCAGTCTAGAAATTTTCTCAGATCTGTATCATTTAATGTAAATTATTTTCTGCCTTTTCATAACCTTATTTTTAATTATGTGCTTGCCAAAATTAGGGTTGACCACCTTCTTTAGAGTAGACCCAATATCAGTTCTGACAAAATGTATAATGAAGTTAAAATTTTTATTACCCATAGTCTTAAAAGCCAATTAAAAGGATTTTTTAACTCTTTTATCTCTACTTAAAACCATAATATACAACATTCAGATATTACTCTATGGGGTTTGCTAAAAGTCTGTGAAATTTATTTTTCATATGCCTGAGTATCTTTGACACTCCTGTTTGGGGGCTGCTAGACCCAGAGTTTTCCTCACAAGCAAGTGTCTCCTTCTAAGGAGGACAGACTGCATCTCATAAACTGTCTTTATAAGGAGTGAAAATGATTATCTGTAATTGAGCACAATAAAATCGCTTTTCCAACCCAGGTGTAGTAGCTCATGCCTCTAATCCTAGCACCCAGGTAGGCTGAGGTGGGAGGATCCCTTGAGGTTAGGAATTTAAGACCAACCTGAGCACGAGTGAACCCCCACCACACCCATCTCTACAAAAACAGAAAATTACCAGATATGGTGGTGAATGCCTATAGTCCCAGCTACTTGGGGGGCTAAGGCAGGAGGCTCAGCTTGAAACCAGAAGTTAGAGGTTGCAGTGAGCTATGATGAGGCCACTGCACTGTAGTCTGGGTGACAGAGCAGATCCTGTCTCAAAAAAAAAAAAAAAAAAAAAAAAAAAAAAAAAAAACCCAAAAAAAAAACCTCAAAATAAAAACCCTCTTTTGCTTAATTTCAGGCAGCTACAAGGAGCAGATCCCTCTCTGTTCTATTTTTCTTTCTGTTTTTATGTAGGGAGAGGATACCCTCAGGGGGATGGATGAGAAAGCAGTAAAGTAAACAGAAAACAAACAGACTAATGCTTCCAAATATAATCCTGCAACTCACCTACAAGAAACATACACACACACAGGTCACCCCAAGATATAAACCCTGTGGAAATTTGAAAATAAGATTTTAATAAATAAAGAATAGGGATTTGAAAGTTGAGGAAAATATGTTGGCTTTCATACAATATTCTACTTAGAAAAATATCTGTGCTTCTCCTTTCCCTCCACCAAAATAAAGTTACAGATACACTATGTTAGAGTAACACATAGGACAGTTCAGGTTTCCAGCAAAGTAGTAATGAACAAATTCATGAAAATGAATGAGCTTTCTGAAGGGAAAATAGACAAGACTAACAGAAGGTCAAGGACTGACATGCAATGTGAATTAAAAAGTCACATTATCTTTAGCTTATACATACAGACTAACCATAAATTTAATTTTAATGTAAATTAAATATGGCTCCTAGTTGTCTTCAGGGATCGAAATGCATTATGCAAATTCATACTGAAACACTGTGAGGTAGACCACACCTACGGTTTGTACAATTATGTCAAAGCATAGTTGGCTTCTGCTCTGTCACTGCCTTGATCTAGCACTTCATTTTCTCATCCAGCTAATCCTTAGGCATGAATTCACCAAGAGACACGGCTTTGAATGAGACATGGCTCTGAATGACTTTTAATTCAATAAAATTATCTCTTTGATTTGTTTGATTTGGTTCAAACTAGTATCTTTAGCACTAATGTGTTTTGAAATATTATGTGACAATGTGCCCTTAGTATGGAATGACTGAAAACATGACTTGACACATAAATAAATAATGTCTCTTTGCTTTTGCTCCACATCTACAATATACATCTCTTGAAATAAAATGCATATAGCTAACTCTTCCTTTCTGTTATAGGAAGAGTTAATACCTCAGATTTGATTGCAAGGATCTCACTATGCACCATGTACTATTTCTCTTGTCCAACATCACTTTATTACTAATTATTCTTAAGTGCCATTTCAGTTGTCATATCCTACTAACATAGTAGTTTCTATTTCATACTACCTTAATTTCTGTTTTCCCCAAGCAATCCATTCCCTATATTAGCAACATAATTTTACTTTGCTTTTTTTGAACCATTCCATAAAGTTACCATGCCTATTCTGCTTCCAGAGGTTTATAAACATAGTTTCCTTTGCTCTGAATTCCCTAGAGTCTCATTTGCATGTCTATGAATCTTACCATTTTTAAAGACCTAGTTCAAATCTTGTCTCAAATGCTCAAAGCTGCCTTGGCTCACCACAATGACTATGATATCTTTTCCTCTCTCTTCTCTCTAAATAGGCCTTATGGTAGAGTAAAGCCAAATTAAATAATGAATGGTAATACACTATATACTATTATCTTAGATGTGTTAATATAGCATGTTCAATTAGATGTGACAGATAAGAACAACAATTTATGTATATGTGTTCAATTTAAGGTCCAAACAATTAGTGCTCACTATTTCTTCAGTTTCTGTGCAGAACTTGCCCATAAGTTAAAAAAAAAAGGATAAAATATGGTTTTCTGAAAGAGTTCTCTTCTTCTGAATTCCAATATCAGCAAAATTATGTTGGAGTAATGCCAAATTAATCCCAATTTAATTATATTCTTGAACAAGAATATGACAGGTCATTAGACACATAATTTTGTTTGACCAAAATACCAAGATTAAATGAGCATTAACCAAAATCCTTGTTGCTGTCCTGCTTAGGATAGATTTGCCTGCTTCTATTCTCAAACGCCCATGATTTAGGCATACTCCAAGAGAAATGCAGAACATTTCAGAAGATTGTAAGGTGGTTAATTTCAGGAAGTGCGAAGATATTTCCATTTTTCCTGTTGATTTTGGAAGTAGGGTGCTGGACACTTAACCAGTGCAATTTCAGTTGTGTTTAGAGTGAGAACCATTCTGATTAACTATTGATATTTTGCTAAATGATTCACATACGTTAGTTCTAGCTCCAAAACTAGATGGAAACTTTCTTGAAAGAGGTAGATGTATTCTTTCCTGTTCTTGATAAGTAGGGGAGAAGAGAGATTGGTCAATGGGTACAAAAATACAATTAGGTAGAAGAGAAATAAGTACCTGTATTTGATAGCAGAATAGTGAAATTATAGTTAACAATAATTTATTTTATATTTCAAAATAGCTAAAAGTGTTCCCAGCACAAAGAAAAGATAAATGTTTGAAGATATGGATATCCTAATTACCCTAATTTGATCATTATATATTGTATCCAAATATCTTATGTACCCCCAAATATATGCAACTATTATATATCAATTAAAAATTTTAAAAGATTATATATATGTGTATATACACACGTTTATGTTTAAACCATAATTTTCAAATATGTATAATATGGTTAACCTCCTTCCCTGTGAAGAGAAAAAAGGTAAGAAAGATAGCATGCTAATTCCTCTTAACATTCTTTCTTTCCTCCTATTTTCTTTTTCTCAGTTATAGTATTCAGCTGTCTCTCAAGTCATTGCACTAGGAAGTCTCATTCCTCCTTAGATATTTAAAAATAAAAGAAGAAATAGCAGTGGGGCCCACAATTCTAATTCAACCTCATTAGAACCACCAAGAAAGTGTTCCCATCATTCTTTCAATCATATGGCTGCCTATTTTCTTTATACTTGGACACAGCTTGACTGTGTATAATATCTTTCAGTTACATGTTAGATTTCTATTGATGCTATGACAAATTACTACTAATTTAATGGTTTTAGAGAGCACAAGTTTATGATCTTATGATTCTATGAATCAGATACTAAGTGAGGGCCACACTGGGCTAAATCTCAAGGTCTGAGCAGGCAGGACAATATTCCTTTGCAGTTCCTTGTTTATTCTGGTGTTGGCAGAATTTAGTTCCATGAGACTGCAGGACTAAGATCTCTTTTCTTGATGGCTGTCAGTTTGGGGTCACTCTTTGCTCCTAGAGGCTTTTCTCTTCTCCTTGCCAGAGCACCCTATATCTCCCGACCAGCAATCTAGAATCAAATCTTTCTTCTGAGTCCATCTCTCTGACTCATCTTTCTTTCCTTCCTCTTCCATTTTTAACACATTAACTGCATGTGAGTTGTACTTAACTCACCCTAGTTTTGAGCACAGGGCCTTGTGAAGCATATGTAACTCACATGTCTCTTCACCTTGGGAGATGAGCAGTGCATAGACAACTCATGCTGCCATGCTTTAGCACACATGTTATGTGATGGGTGGCCCCCTGGGCAAAACCCTGCAGTTGGTTAGTGGGAATCTTACTTGTTGATATTTTTACTATTACAATTAATATTGACAATTTAATTGCATATAACTCACACACAGAAAACCATAAAAAATAACAATTTTTTCATTAAATTAGAAAGGATGACAGAAGTGATATGAGTTGGTTAATGGTAGCTTTAAAGCAAGAATGATGGTGAGGATTCTAAATGCCTGAACGCTTGAAGGAGAGAAAGTCAGTATCTAACGAAGATTTCTGTGGGAAAATAGATGGTTTGTTTTTGAAGTTTTTATTCTACCATGTTTCACCGAAAATAAGACCTACCCATAAAATAAGCCCTAGCAGAATTTCTAAGCATTTGCACAATATAAGGCTACCCCAAAGAAAATAAGACCTAGTGATGGGCGTGACTATGCAGCATATCTGCACAACCCATGCATTTCACCGTGGAGTGGTAAAGAAGATGAGCAGCCTTTCTCATCTGCCCCATGAGAGCTCTATTGTTCGGCGTGAGAGATTGGGGCCAATGGTTCTAAAGGAAATAGAGTCACAAGAAATTCAGGATGGAATTTGGGGTTTGGAGAGTTATGATGATGTTCCAGAAGAAGAGGATTTAACTATATTTGAATAAATGTAGATTGTTGTACTGTACTTAAAAAAATGATACATCCCTTGAAAATAAGCCCTAAGGTGTCTTCTTGAGGAAAAATAAATATAAGACCCTGTCTTATTTTCGGGGAAACATGGTATTTTCATAATAAAACACCATGGCCCCAAGGAAAAACAATTTTTCTACTGTGGCAGTCAATGTGTTAAGGACTCAGATGATTAGATTAGATCTGGCCCATCCAGATAATCCAGGATAATTTCCTTATCTCAAAATCCTTAATTCCATCAACGAAACGTCTTCTGCCTTTTAAGGTACCATCTTCACAGTTTCTGGGCATTAAAAATTAATTTAAGCTATTGTATTCACAGGATTCATAGGACATTGACATCTTTGGGGGACTGTTATTCTGCCTACCACCATTTTTATTTTATTTTCTGTAAAAGTTTGAGGATGTTCCTTCAGTGTTTCATGATATTGCATAAAGGTGTCAAGATGTTAGAAAACAGCCTGATTTTTCACCCTTAAAATATTTGTTTTTTCAATCAGAATATTTGAAGAATCATTTTTTAATATACTTTAGGTTTCCTAAATTTGGAATTATGAATTATGAATTACCATATCTGAGCTAGTTTATGTAAAAATCTATCTACCCATTGATTATCCATCTGACTTTTAGACATTGCACAAAATTTGGCAACATTTCAAATATTTTATTATATATTTGAAAATGTTGCATCTCATTTGCTGAATTTTCTCATTTCAGAGCATTATTTCTATTCTGTGTTATTGTCATCACATCTTCTATTTTTATCTTTGCCTATTACTTTTAAATTTACTGTGACTACCAAAATCCTTTCTTCAGTTGCATAATTTCTATCTCTACCATGACTCTTATATTCCTTAGTTTATTTGTTATTTGTTTTGTGGTGCTATTTTGGTCAATTTGTACACTTTTCTCTGTAGTCTGAATTTTTATACAATTCTTTTGCTCTATTTTTTCTAAGTTTTATTTTAGTTAATTCATTATTTTATTAATTTCTATACTATAAAGACTTTGAGATAATTTTTCTTTTAATTTTTGTACTGTGTCTTATCCAAGTTTAAAACAGGGCTCTCTATATATTTTAATACATATATATTTTCATTAGTGACATTTATTTGCATATTTAACATTTTCATGATGTCATTTATTTTTTCTTGGTTATGTTAAACTTGGATAATTCTGTTTATAGCCATTTGTTCTAAAGTATTGTGGACAAATGCTCCATTATTCCTTTCTCACCATATGAGATACAGTTTGATGGTGGGCTTTTGTGTTTTGTCCATTTTTCTGTAGACTTGACACTTACTGGGTTGAATATGACCCGTATGCAGAGTTACTTGCTTTTTGTTCAGTAATTCAGTTCAAAATCACTTCACTCTCACTAAGGGTTTGGTATGATTTCCTAAATCATTGACAAGCACTGTAACAGATCACTTATCTAAACCTCTTCTGAATTGTATGGTTTTTATTTGGTTTTCACTAGTCTTTCTATAGTTGCCACTTTTACTTTCTCCTCCATCTCCCATTAATTCTCCCAATAAGAAAAAGGAAAAGTTCATGGTAGTCGTTTACTACTTAGAACTGGCTTCACTTTTCCATCTTTACCTGGAAATCATTTACGCTTACTGATATATTTAAAGATTCAGATCTTTACCCACTTCTTGGAACTAATTTTTGCTCATGTCTACTCAGGTTTTCTTTATTTTAGCTTTTCTTTATGAACACAAATTATCAACAAATAAGCTCTTTTTTTTCTGACTTCAATATCTCATCTTCCCCCTCACAATCATCTCTCTTTCTTCTTTTTCTGTATTCTGGGAGAGCTTTACAAGTTTGTCCCAATCTAATTTCTACTTTAGTTTTCTGTGCTGAGTTCTGGATCTGAACCAAAGGTATGTCATGTTTTATTTTTAGTTTCTTTATTTTATTCCATTAACTCATCCATTTCCCTTCTTATTGTTTTCCTGACACTTGGAGCTCACTTTTTATCTCTATTTTTTATTATTTTACATTTTTCTCTGTTTATGAATGTTATGCTATTTTTTAAATGAGGTAAACTATAAAGCAAATTAGGTTTGATGTGCTTTTCCCTTTAAATATATTTCAATAATGTTTATTTGTGCATTTTAATCTTTCTTTCATCATTGTTTGTCTATGTCTTGTTTACGCATTGTATTTTGAAAAATGAGCTATCCATCTATTTATATGCTTTCCTAAAGGCAGTGTTGGAAATTTCTTCTTAAATAGACTTGCTGCCACCTCTGCTGGTCCCCTTTCCCCGTCTCCACTTCAGTTGACAGATAGGACTGCTCCTAGGTTTCTAACTGGTGACACAATTTACTTCAAAAGGTAGAAACTGTTATGCTCAGGGGAAGCCTTTTTCTCTTGCTGGGTTTGGAATGGTCAACTAATTGCAGGCTTCTACTACCAGTTGCTTTCAATGCTGATAATTCAAAACAGAGATTTTAAATTATGTGCTTTAAGCACATCCCATGGCTTGTTTTTTTGAAAAGTACTAGTTTCACATCAATCATAAAATATTATTAGTAGGGTGTCTTTTCTGGCAAATTTATATTTACTGTGAGATACTCAGTTGGGGAATGTGTCTGTACACATAGTTCTGCCTTCATTTACCCCCATTCTATACGTACAATATTTCACATGACATGTTTACAATACCTGGGATGTAGATGGTGTTCTATTCTTAGTTTAGTGATGATTCAGGTAGTCTCCTATTTTTACATTCTTTTGATAATGTCAGTTGGCCTCTAAGTAATGGCCTCTAAGTAAGTGTCCTTTCTCAATTTGCTATCTTAGTTGAAAGTCATGAGTATTTCTTGTTGTCGGGTCTAATCTTAAAGAATTTAAATATAGGATCAAGTTTTATTTGACCAAAGAAACACAGTACTAATTTTTTTAATCAAATATTTTAACCTTGAAACAGAAGCTTCCTCTGGAAATTCAAATGTAATCAACCACAAGTGTGAAAATAAAAGCAAAGCGAAACACTATTGTTATAAATTAGTAAGTTTCTAATGTCAAATTTTAATTTTTATACTTTCTATAAAGTAGTTATTTACTTTTAGCCTTTAGAGACTTCAAAGTGTAGAAAATGACTTTTAAAATTCTATTCATCAGATATTTTTGATCTTCTAGGGGTCAGATACATCTCTGCCAGATAATCAAATCTGCAGGGTCCCTGATATCAATTTATTTTCTAATGAAAGAGGCTGGTCATTAATCAGATAGTGGTAAGTGCTATCATGTGTAAAGTAAAGTAGAATGGAAGATAGGAAGTGACTACTAGGATAAGAGATACTTTACATATGGTCAAAGAAGGTCTTGATTAAAAATTATATTTGAGCTGATACTTTAGTATTGAGAGAGACAGGAGAGGGAGCAAAAGCATGCCTCTGTAGAAAAGGGATTTGGGAATATGGGATAATTCTGAATTTGAAAAATTAGAAAAGGCCACATTTATTATTACAATTTAGAATTAAGCCTTTATGAAATAAAGACAATATAGAAATATCAATAATAAAGAAGCCTATATAGTGGTTAAGGTAGACAAAGAGGAATGTAGAACAAACTACTTTTTTTTCATTCTTTATTCACATTCTTGATTTAAGATCAGAGAATTTTCACATTTGTGGAATTCTCTTCTTTAGGTCAATATGGTTTATGATTTTCTGCAGATGAGATTTCAGTAATCCCTACTCCCAACCTTAGAGTATGATGATTGCATTGACTCCTTTCTAAAACTCCTTCTTCGAAAAGTTGCAGAAGGTTTCATCACCCAAAGTAGATGGATATGCCACTCAGCAGTGGCGATCATTATTATTATAGAGTCCTATTCCCACAACTGTCTGTCAGAACAGAATATCTTGACAACCCATATATTACCAGGCTTTTACATAAAAAAAGTTATATTATGGCTTATTGAGTATTTTCAAGTCATCTCTCACTTTAAGGGTGGCCCATAACAATTTGGTTAGCATAAAAAAAGAAGTTAGCAATTTTTGACTTTTCTTGATTAGTACAAAATATTATCTGATCCATATATATTTAAAATATTATATTTTGCATCAAAAATGTAACTAAGATTTTACTTCTCTTATCAAGATAATGTACTTCAAGTATCTATTATGAATTACTTTATAAAAGATTTCTATAAAAATTCATCTTTTGAAAAAAATAAAAGTTTTTTATTTTGAAATTATGGATCAGATTCAAAATAAGAATATATACACATGCAAACTAACAAGCATATATGTTTATATGTTTAGTTATTTTGGGTGTTTTGAAATGTATATATTTGTATATATGTGGTGTATATATATATTTATATACATGTGTATGTGTGGTGTATATGTGTATAAATAATAGTCTCAGAGGCAATTTATAATGAAATAGTAAATTCAGAATAAATCTTAGGTAATTTGAAATCCAGTCAAATGTTCAATATATTTTATCTAGATCATTTCTGTGTTATATAGTCATATTATACTTAATTTAAAATTTATTCATAGGCTTTTCTTTTAAAAATTTAACTTAAGCAGTTTAAACAATGGGGGTATAAACTTCTGAAAGTATACATGTCTTAGAAAATCAATACAATCATATATTTGGCTCCAAGATAAACGCTATGGTAAGAATAAGGGTCTTAAGTTTATGGTAACAGATAATTATTTTAATGCTAAATAACTACTAGATATTGAATTAAAATAGTGTAACTACATGCCACATGGTTAGGACAAACACTATAATTCATAAGAGTCAGAAATAAAGGATAAAATTTCCACAAGTTCACAGATATTTTACAAACTTCAGAAATAGAAGTTTCTTTCTGAGTTAACACTTCAGGTAGTTGTCCTTAATTTCGGATACATGGTCTCAAATATCTATTTGTGAAGGCATTTTCTATGGTTTTTAAAGATATTTATAATTTTTTTTTTTTTTTTTTGAGACAGAGTCTCGCTTTGTTGCCCAGGCTAGAGTGAGTGCCATGGCGTCAGCCTAGCTCACAGCAACCTCAAACTCCTGGGCTCAAGTGATTCTGCTGCCTCAGCCTCCCGAGTAGCTGGGACTACAGGCATGCACCACCATGCCCGGCTAATTTTTTCTATATATATTAGTTGGCCAATTAATTTCTTTCTATTTATAGTAGAGACGGGGTCTTGCTCTTGCTCAGGCTGGTTTCGAACTCCTGACATCGAGCAATCCGCCCGCCTCGGCCTCCCAGAGTGCTAGGATTACAGGCGTGAGCCACCGCGCCCAGCCTATAATTATTTTTTAAAATTAATTGAGGTTATTAACAACTGACCCACATTGGTAGAAGTGAAAAGTTCAAATCCTTTAGGATATTTTTCTTCTTTTTATTTGAAGGGGACAATTATTTTCAGTCAGTCCGAATTTCACCTTCCAACTCTGTAGGAAATAATTTTACCCATATGATGGGGGAAAAGGTCTAACTGATTATTTCTCGACAGGGGTGACAGGTGAATTTTCAATTCTCCCCATGTTTCTGACAAGCAGACATCTTATCTGAGAAAGATGGTGAATTATGCTGAGTGCATATTCAGTTTTATGAAAACAAAATAACAAACTTGTTCTAACTTTAGTTCCTATGTAGACTAACACAGATAAATGCAGATAATTAAGCACCCTTTACTTCCTCTCATGCAAGGTAGATTTTATTCCATCCATCTAAAATAAGAAATAATATTTCATCTAGACTCATTAATAATACATTTGCTATATTTTGAGTTTATTGTTTATAGTTTACAGATATAAAATATATTATTTGAAAAACACTTAGAAAGTTAGAGTTACACATTACACATGGGTTAACAAATCTGAGGACAAAGGTTTTTTTATGGCTGAATGTAGTGCAGATCAAGGAAGTTTCAGTTCTTTTCAGAGTACAGAACTTGGGAAGGAGTGGCTGAGGAGAAATAGACTGCCATAAATCTTCCAGAGGCTGACACAGGCTGAAATAATGGCTGGACCACAAACTCAGAGCTCATATTTTCTAGTACCTGGAAGTGGATTAAATTTCTCTATCACAGAGTGGGAGACTAGATTCTGTCTAAGCCAAGACCCTGGACATACCAGAGCTCATCTTAGCTGGAGGAAATTCGACGTTACAAAATAAACCAGGCATGCCTTCAGGGCAATTTGTGCATGATAATTATAAGGATGATTTTAGTCTATTTTGTGCTGCTATAACAGAATACCACAGACTTATAATGAGCCTAAATTTATTGGTTCATGATTCTAGGGATGGCATAGTCCAAGATTAAGGGGTCAACATCTGGCAAGGGCCTTCTTGCTTAGTCATCCCGTGGCAGAAGGGCACAGAAAGGGCAAGAAACAGCAAGAGATTGAATTTACAGCTTCAAATCTTTTTATGATGAACATTAATGCATTCATCAGGGTGGAGCCCTCATGACCTAAAAACCTTCCATTAGCCCCCCACTTTCCAGCACTGTTCTATTGAAGATTAAGTTTCTAACATATGCTTTTTGGAGGACATATTTAAACTATAGCAGGATGTATAAATATTTGTTAAGAGAATAGATATGACCATTAATTCCATTTCCTATCTTCATTAATTCATCTGACTAAAGTACTGTAAAAAATATTTGACTGGCTATCCCCTATGGCCATTAGTAGAGGATTTTCTCTTCTCTTTTGATTATATTACCATACATATTTATATGATTTATTAAAAACTGTCTGTGATCTCTTTCCATTCAGCTAAAATTTAAATACTGTCTTTGACTGTTTGCATAATAATTCATGCCTCATTTATTGAATGAGCATTTACTGAGCATCCACCTTTTCCAAGTATTCCGCAAGATGAAAAAAATGCAAAAATTATTGCAATCTTGCTTCTTGATTTTGCCCCAGGGAAATCACAGTGTAGAAGAGAAAACAGACCATGAGCAGTTAACTTTATTTTGATGTGATTCATAGACTTATGAATATGTTGGAGGAAGCAGAACATTTATTTGAGTCCCAATAGAAGTCTTTACGGAGGGGACAATAGGAGCGGGGCCTTAAATTAGTAAAAAGTTACAAGATAGAAAAGGGCTAGAAGGGTCTTCTAAAAAATGGATCATTATAAGGAAAGCCAAGAAAGGTGTATGCCCCGCAAGTTTTTGTTGGGGTAGGGGAATATACTGCAATATATTCCTGTGATACTACTACTGCAGTAGTAGTATATACTGCAATTAGAGAATACAATGCTAATTGTGTGTAGGAATGATGCTATAACACTGAATTCAATTATTTTGTTTTTGATTATTGACTAGGCATGCTAGTGTTTACACTGCATTTTGAAATTAGGTTTAAGTCAAGATCTGAGTTTTAAAAAGATATTCTTATAGATTACATATATTGATCATTATGTTAAGATTCTGTATGTTGAAGTTAATTTATAATTTTTAATATATAGTATCTATTTCATATGAAGATACATGAAGACATTTTTTGTTTCAAGAAACTTGCCAGTTAAGGGTTGTGCCTCTTGAAAACAACTGTATCTTCCCAGATCTTTTCTCCAATGCAACTGGGTATTATCATCAGCATCTTGTTTAGTATTTGTCTTAATATCCTTTTTATTATTGTAAGCTTAATTTGGAATCTAAATTTTAGATACTTATATGCAGTACTAAACTTATTATAATTAACAAATATAAAATGCATTAATATATAAATATAATAATCATAGTATAAGATTTCATCAACATGTATGCTTAACAAAATGACATACCACAGGTTTTGTAAAATATAATTTTGAATATTCTATAAAATGTTTGTTTACTGTGCTTTATTCTAGAAATAAAATGTAAATGAACCATTTTATTTACTCTAATTGTTTTTAGACTCTCCTTAACTTCTAAATACTGGCAACAGAAATTGATCTACTCATTTTCTGTATCCCCAGTGCCTACACTGAATTTGTGCCTACAGATAAATAATTGTGTCTTTCTAGAGGCTGGCCCATAATGGAGAGTCAATAAATATTTGTTGGATAAGTGATAACTTAGTTAAAAAAAAAAGGAAAAAATATATGCCAAAGTAATCTAAGGAGATTGATATATTTGTTTCAAGTTCTAGAATCTTCTCTATAGTACTGAAATTTATAATTTTAACATTGTCAATGACAAGGGACATGCTGCTTCCCTATTCCTGAAATAACATCCAACTCTCACTGTTAGGAATGCCTTCTCATTCAGCAAAAATAAATCACACAGAAGAAAAAAAACAGATCCTTTTTACACATTATAACCTTTCACTGTTTGGTCACCAAGTAAGTCTTTTGCTTCCTAAGAAAGTGGTTTAAAGAAAGATAATCTATTTCTTTCTCTGGATGCCATCTATCTAAGTCCATTTGTGCTACTATAACAAAATACCATGAACTAGATAATTTATAAAGAATAGAAATTTATTTTTTTCCTAATTCTGGAGGCTGGAAAGTCTAAGATCAAGTCATCAGCAGGTTTGGTTGTCTGGTGAGGACTACATCTTCTGGAAGGGAGGAATGTCATGTTCTTACTTTGTGAAAGGCAGAATGCCAAAAGGGACAAACTCCCTTCTTCAAGTCTTTTAATAAGGGCACCTAATCCCCTTCATGAGGGGGGAGCCTGTATGGCCTAATCAGCTCTTAAAGATGCCACATCTTAATACTATCACATTGACATCAGCTGAATTTTAGAGAGGACAAATTCAAACCATAGTGTCTTCTTTTCCTGAATTTTCTACCACATTTTGCAGTTACTTTGTTAATGCCAGTTTGAGTCTCATACCTACAAAATTGAGAGGCTTTGACTTTTGTTGAGGTCTTTGAAACAACCAATATTGAACCAAATATTCCTGAAGCCCACTCTGCTTCCATTTATATGAGAAAATGATTCTCTCTATATTTTTAGCTAATTTTATGAGTGATTTTCTTATTTTAGCCAGGAATATTCTAGCTAGTCTGAAGCCTATTAATATAATTTACTGAAGTCTTAAGTGTTATACATGGAGTAATAAAACATATGCAAGAGAATTTTCTGGTCAAATCTTTAAACATTATTTCCTAACAGCAAAGATTATGATAAATGTGTCCACCCATTTAAAACTCAGTGTATAAATAAAATACCTTTTGAAAAATGTAGAAAAGGGTTTCAAATACAGATCTTTCTCCTTTAACTACTAAACTATATATGGCAAGTATAAACAATTCTTACAATTTCATCAATTTGTTTAGGATATGGGATCTCCACTAGACAAGGTCTTGTGTGTATACTCTGAGTATTTTATGTGATTAAAAAATTCTGCATTTCTTTGTAAGGTACAGTGTAATTTAGTTTTTTCTAACATTCACTGGACTTATCCTCAGTTGTATTTAATTAGTGTATTTTTGCATCATTTGAGAAGTTTAAATTTATAACTTCTTGTTTTCATATTTATTTTCTATATGCATGTATATAATTATTTTATCTTCTCCCATCTCTGCAAAAGTTATTATTCTGATCCATTCATTGGATTTGCTCCCATTACTGCTAATGAAATTTTTCTAACCCTATGAAAAATTCATAAACCTTTTCTTTATTGCTGCCGATGGCAATTTTTGATTTATTTTAAATAATATTTATTTATTTTAATAAAACAGAACCTTCTAACTTTCTAATATTATGGTCAATTTTAAAATATAAATTTGAGAATTGTGATGTGTTTCTTCCTTATTTGATTGATCTAACTTTTCCAAAAAGAGTTTTTGTATTCAAATAATTTCTTTTTCTGTCTTTCTTAGTTCCTTTCTGAGCCCAACATCCAACTTGCTTCTCTTAAGTCACGACTCAGTTTGCTAAGCCCTGTATTATTCTGGTATCCTTTGCAGTTCATTTTAATCTTTGAAATGTTTTGAATTCCGGGTTTATTCCAGAATATATCCTTCAACTTCATCACTGTAGAAACTTCTTAAGATAAATTGAAACACTTAATTTGAGGAACATGAGAAACCTGTTCTCTGTATTAGTCCTCAGTCCTATGGCACCAGTTGCCATTCTGCACGTAGTAAGAATGGCTGCTGTGTTGTTCTGCCTGTTAAATACAGCGTTGCAAAATAAAGAGAAACACATGATGACAACCATCTTCCAATTTGCACCAGCTGCCTACAGATGCATGTTTATATTTTTGGAAGGAGACTTAATTCCAATGTGACCAAAACATTATAAAATCTTAAAACCAGCTCATCAGTCTAACTTCTGTAAGACAAAATATTTTAAACTCACAGTGCCTTAAATTTTATAAAGAACAATTGAACAAAGGATAATAAAATTATACTTAGGACATGAACTTGTTTTTGTGAGTTTGAAATATTGTGCGTAATCAGGTCATTACTCTTCTATTTGGGGATTAAGAAAAATCAGTTTCTCGAACATGTTAATCATTGTTGTTAGTATTTTCTTTCCCAGAATCAAGTTCTTTTGGACGTCCAGGGGCAACTGCTGCTTCAACTCTTGTTGTTCTTTGGGTAGTTTCTCCCTTTTCCTCAACTACCTCCCCTTAACCATCATTGTCTCCAAAGAAGTGTCAAGAATAAAGAGGGGGAAAAGCTGGCACAGCATTTATCTGTATTACAAATACATGAAATGAATGGGCACCAGTAATAGAAGTAACAGACAATTAGCTCTGATTGAGCAATGCCAGTTTAGGGTGCTCTCTACATCAGGGCTTTTTGTTTTCTTCAGGTGTTTTCCCCCCTAATATTCTTTTTTTTTCGGCATATTATGGGGTACAGATTTTAAGGTTTCAATAAATGCCCATTCCCCCCCTTCCCCACAAGTCTGAGTCTCCAGCATGACCATCCCCCAGATGGTGCACATCTCACTCATTATGCATGTATATGCCCACCCCCTCCCCCCTCCCACGTGCCCAATACGCTATTACTGTAGTACCTATGTGTCCACTTAGGTGCTGCTCAGTTAATACCAGTTTGCTGGTGAGTATACGTGGTGCTTGTTTTTCCATTCTTGGGATACTTCACTTAGTAGTATGGGTTCCAGCTGTAACCAGGAAAATATAAGATGTGCTATATCACCGTTGTTTCTTAGAGCTGAGTAGTACTCCATGGTATACATATACCACATTTTATTAATCCATTCTTGGATTGATGGGCACTTGGGCTGTTTCCACAGCCTTGCGATTATGAATTGTGCTGCTATAAACATTCGAGTGCAGGTGTCTTTTTTGTAGAGTGTCATTGGATCTTTTGGGTAG
>VSMD01101488.1:0-43303 GCA_008750895.1 Mirza zaza | reverse complement strand
AGTCTCACTTTATTGCCCAGGCTAGAGTGAGTGCCGTGGCGTCAGCCTAGCTCACAGCAACCTCAAACTCCTGGGCTCAAGCAATCCTGCTGCCTCAGCCTCCCAAGTAGCTGGGACTACAGGCATGCGCCACCATGCCCGGCTAATTTTTTCTATATATTAGTTGGCCAATTAACTTCTTTCTATTTATAGTAGAGATGGGGTCTCGCTCTTGCTCAGGCTGGTCTCGAACTCCTGAGCTCAAACGATCCGCCCACCTCGGCCTCCCAGAGAGCTAGGATTACAGGCTTGAGCCACCGCCCGGCCAGGGTCTTGCTCTTGATCAGGCTTGTTTCGAACTCCTGACCTTGAGCAATCCACCCACCTCAGCCACCCAGAATGCTAGGATTACAGGTGTGAGCCACTGGGCCTGGCCTAAATTTATTTTTTGAGACAGGGTCTTACTCTGTCTCCCAGGCTGGAGTACAGTGACAACAATCATTGCTCACTGCAGCCTTGAACTCCTAGGCTCAAGCAAGCCTCCCCCCTTAGCTGGGACTACAGATATGCACCACAATGCCCGGCTAATTTTTTTATTTTCTGTAGAGTTGGAGTCTTGCTATTGCCCAGGCTCTTCTTGAACTCTTGGCTTCAAGCATTCCTCCCACATCAGCCTCCCAAAAGTGTTGTAATTATAGGTGTGAGCCACTGCCCCTGGCCAGCTTTTTGTATTTGAACATAGAAAATTATTTTAACTCCATCAGCCACCTACTTGCATGTCATCTCGCTGTCCAAAAAGAAAAAAAAAGTACCTACTAAACTATTTACAATGGTTAGCAGAACTTGTGAGCAATCTTAGGAAATACAGGTATTAAGGTGAGGTGGTGAAAAGAGTTGCCCTTGAAGTCAGAGGACCCGGTGTGCCTACCACCTAATTGCTGATTTTAGACTAATTGTTTACTGTTTTAGGACTTTACTTTTGTCATTTACAAATGACAGGATTATAATGAGAATTAAATGAGATAATCTGTAAAGTTCCTAGATAGTAATATATATATATATATATATATATTTTTAGTCTTCCTAGCTGCTAGATGATAGAAAATAATCTAAGTAAAGATACCTGACTTGATATGGCTTAAATCCTATAGGGAAAGCCTACATAGGAAAGGGCCACATGCACAGGCCCAAAACTTCCTGACATTTCTGCCATCTACTGCAGATGGCCTTTACTGGAGAGGAACAATGATGGCTGCCAGCTTTTGAGAAAGTGGTGTAGTCTTAATATAAGCAGAGGAGAGTCTGGTTGCGCTCAGTCCTGATTTATAGGGGTAGGGGCTGGGTGGAAGGTGCAGAAGGATAGCATCTATCCTACGTAGAGCTGCTTGCATTATAACAATTGTGTTGGTGGAAGATGTTCAGCGGTAGCTGTGCCAGAAGACCTTAATGTACCAAACAGAAAAATGAGTATCCCCCTGGCATCCCCCCCAGCCTGCTGAATCACTGAAGCGGCACTCAGCCAACCAACTGAAGCTCTAGGGATTCCGACAGCAGCCAAATGAAAACCTGGAGAATTTGAGAAAAATCCATTCGGCTTACTTTTGGAGCATGGTTAGAATTCATGCTGTCCAAGGAAAGTACCAACATGAGTCCTGTGAGAGTAGTGTGTGGGGGGCATCCCCAGCATTGGAGGGAACCCTTTGGAAGGTTTCCCATAATAAGCAACGGTAAACTGAGACCATGTGAGGCAGGTAGTGTTTCAGCCTCTGAAGAAGTCTTCTGAGGGGGAATTGTGAGTGATATTTTTGCTGTTTTCTACCTAGAACCGTCTTCTTTTTATATGGTCCGGTTTTTATTTGGAGACAGAGTCTCACTGTGTTGCCCGGGCTAGAGTGCTGTGGCGTCAGTCTAGCTGACAGCAACCTCAAAGTCTTGGGCTCAAGCAATCCTTCCTCAGCCTCCCAAGTAGCTGGGACTACAGGCACATGCCAGCATGCCTGGCTAATTTTTTCTATATATTTTTAGTTGGCCAATTAATTTCTTTCTATTTTCTTTCCTGACCTTGAGCGATCTGCCTGCCTCAGCCTCCCAGAGTGCTAGGATTATAGGCGTGAGCCACTGCGCCCGGCCTCCTATGTGGTCTTTATGTGGTCCCTTCCCATAATTTAGGGCTGGACCAAATGTCCCTTCTCTGACTGACTACTTGAGTTTCTTTCGAAATCATCCTGTTTACTGTCCTCTCTTACTACAGTGTAAGTCCCACTGAGGCAGGGCCTGAGCGTGCTTTGTGGTTCGGGCTAGGGACACGATGCTGCCCAGTGGCAGGGCTCACAAGCAGAGCTGGCTTAAAAGCAGCGTCCCTCAAACTTGCTGCCTGGTTTGAGGTGCAGGGGAGGGGAAGGACTGTGGGTGGCCCTGCAGCAGGGAGAGGAAAAGTCTTCCGCTTGGCTGGTTTGCTTTGTTGTTTCTTTTACAAAAGTATAATACAAGGACTTTTTAAAAAGTGTTGTTAACCTTTTCTGAGTCAAGGATGTCTGAGAATCTGATGAAACAATATCTTCTTCCCGAGTAAATATAGAAACCCCAAAATGCTCCAATATAATGTGAAGTATTCAACCTGCAAAAGCTACTCATCTCTCTCCAGGAGCTAAGGTCTTCAAGTTAAAAAAAAAAAAAATTATCCCTGAATAATAGTACACTTAAAAAAACCAGAATAGTACACTTAAAAAAACCCCATGCGCAGGAAAGTGAGAACACCATAAGTGTACATCTCTGATTTTTCACAAGGGGAACACACCCGTTGGAATAAAAAGCAGAACATGAGCAGCTCCCCAAGCCAGGCTTCTGGAGCTGCCCCCACCCGGGGAACACTATGCTGACTTCTAACAGCAGAGAATCATTCTGCCTACTTTCTCCCCACTTTTCCCTCCTTGCTGCCCGTCCGTCCATCATGCCCTACCTACCCGCACAGGGCTGTCGGGGGGCTAGGAGCATAGGCAAGTTTTCTTGGGAACGGATGCCAGGTGGCTCCTTTTGACCCTGCGGACGTGCTCCCCACGGTCCCCGCTGGAGGCGGCAGGCCCCCTGGGCTCTGGCTCCGGGCTGTGTTTGGTTGACGGAGCGGAGGAAACTGCAGGGGGTGTTTATTCCCCCGGCTCCCTCCCGCGAAGTCGAGGTGGCTGTGGACTCCGCATCTCTGGACCTCAAGTCCTAGCTCCCCCACGATCTCGGTTCCAGTGTCCGGGACCTGCCGCCCTCCCTGCGTCGCCCGGCCGTGGTGCTGGCTCCCCACCCGGGCGCCTCCCGCGGGCCTCACGTCTCCTTACACCTGCCCTTCTGCGCAGGTGTCTGCGCGCCCCGGATTACCCGGCAGGGCTCTGCCATCTTCTCCGCGCCGCGCGCCGACTGGTACGAGAGACCGGCGCGTGTCAGCCGGCCGAGCACGCTTGCACGCGCGCGCTTCCTTGCACGCTCCTGCCCGCGGGGCGAGGGGCCGCAGTGCCGCCTGCGGTGCAGCTGCGTGGACGCCGACCCGCGCGCCGCACGGTTTCATGCGCTCGTGCGTTGGCGGCCGGCAGAGAGCTGGGAGGCCGAACGCCGGGCTGCAGCTTAGAGAGGCAACGAGGAATGGGCCGCGTTCTGCCCTCGCGTCGGTTTACTTTTCAAAGTGCAGTGGGCAAAAAACAAAACCCCCAAAACCCAAATCGAAGTGTAGCTGGACTTCAAGGAAAAAAGGAAGAGGGGGCCGGGCGCGGCGGCTCCCGCCTGTAACCCTAGCACTCTGGGAGACCGAGGCGGGCGGGTCGCTCGAGGTCAGGATGTTCGAAGCCAGCCTGAGCGAGGCCCCGTCTCTACTAAAAATTTTAAGAAAGAAATTAATTGGCCAACTAACAAATATATATAGGAAAAATTAGCCGGGCATGGTGGCGCATGCCTGTAGTCCCAGCTACTCGGGAGGCTGAGGCAGGAGGATCGCTTGAGCCCAGGAGTCTGAGGTTGCTGTGAGCTAGGCTGACGCCACGGCACTCACTCTAGCCTGGGCAATAAAGTGGGACTCTGTTTCTAAAAAAAAAAAAAGAAAGAAAGAAAATTAATTACAACCGAGAAATGCAGAAAATGTAGTTAAACGGTATGAAAAAAATAAAATGTGTGAGGTGGTTTTTATTTGCTTTGTAGACGGCTTTTAAAATTTTAATTAATTGTTAATAAAAGTAGCTTAGTACACCTCAGATAGTGGGAGTTACTTCACCCCAGATGGGACTCGAACCCACAATCCCTGGCTTAGGAGGCCAGTGCCTTATCCATTAGGCCACTGGGGCTTAGTGCGAGCTGCGCTCGATCACATGCCTCTTAAACTGTGACGCCACAGGCTGCATAATGACATCATACAAAAATGCCCATGGACAAAACCCGATTGGACGGAGGCTGATCCCTAGTTCCCGGGACACGGTCCGGGAAGGCTTAAAATTACGGAAGGCAAAGGGATTGTGGTCGCAGGACAACTGAAGGGGTTAAAACGTTTCGACCACGAAGGGACTCGAACCCTCAATCTTCTGATCCGAAGTCAGACGCCTTATCCATTAGGCCACGCGGTCTCTGCAGCTGCCAGCTTGTTTGTGAGACCCACTTGGTGATGACTGGACTGTAGCGGTGACACGGCCCCGGGATCGTACCTGCGTTAGCCTCCGCCGAGCCTGTGACGCATCTGTATGGTGAAACACGCGCCGCCGGTACCGGCCAAACCACCCGCACCGCCGCCTCAGAGCTGCAGTACCTGGACCAGACTTTGTGACCTGATGGGCGTCGCGACCGCGTGGCCTAACGGATAAGGCGTCTGACTTCGGATCAGAAGATTGAGGGTTCGAGTCCCTTCGTGGTCGGGCTCCTTTTGAGCGAGTCCCTTAGCGGAGCGCAGCAATCGCCGTCCTGCTCTGTTTGTTGCGGTTCTTTCTTAGTGTCCGTCCCCTACCTCCGGTCGCGCGCTCGCCTTTCCGGGAGCCGATCCCCACCTCGCCTCCGCGTCACAGCGCCACCTGGATCTCTTGCTTCTCCAGTAGCCTGGCGGGCTTCCCGGGCCCGGGCAGGACCGGGCTTGGCGCGGCGCGTGGGCACGTGCGGCTAGACGCGCTATTACAGACCACGTGGAAAGCGCATCTCATCGCGCCCCAGTGGCCTAATGGATAAGGCACTGGCCTCCTAAGCCAGGGATTGTGGGTTCGAGTCCCACCTGGGGTGATAACAGAGCCTCTTCCGAGTTTTTGCCTTTGGGAACCCGCGACCTCGGCCTGCTTGTCTCAGGCCGCGGCCCCTCACCCGCTGCCTTGTAGGGCCCTCCCCAGTCCGCGTGTCCTCACGTCGTTCGTCCTTGGCTGCTCGGGACCGCCCCGTCCGCCGCAGCTGCAGTGTCTTGGGAATCCTCTGCCCCCTCCACCCTCCCGACAAAGTCCTGTACCAGCCTCGAAGTTGACGGGCAAAAGCTGCTCGTGCCCCTGTCTCGCGAAACGCGCGGGTTGCAGTTGTCGGTGCTGGCGCGGCACTCAGGGTCTTCGGCGCAGACCCTGGTGGACGCGGCACACGGGATCGCGGAGTCTTCCAGAATCTCTAAGAGGTAAAAAAAAAAAATCCAAAATTAGTGCGGCTTTTACCCCAGGTGGGACTCGAACCCACAATCCCTGGCTTAGGAGGCCAGTGCCTTATCCATTAGGCCACTGGGGCCTGCGGCGCGTGGCTTCCGCATCTCCTCCCCTAATAGGCATCAGCTCCCGGGTCTCCCCGGCAAGGTCGCGGAGGGGCGCGCCGCGGGGCGTGGGGGCCGCTCGGGGCTGCGGAGGTGGGAGGCACTTCCTCCCTGTCCACCTCTAAAGACCTGATAGAAAAGCCACGAGTGTCAGCAGGGTGGTGTGGGAAGAGAAGGAGCACAGACCAGTGTTAGTCATGGACACCGAAACGCGCGCTGGCAGTCTTCCCCGCACGACGGCGCGCCCAGGAGGGACACGTCCTTCCAGTGACGGCAACATGTCACAGGTGATATCAACATATCACAGGTGTGGGATACATAGAAAAGTCAGCCAACTAGATATTTCACCCTGATATCTCTCTCCCTTAAAATTATTAAGCAAACAAAAGAATAAACATTTTTAAAATGTCACATTTAAAAATCCATTATTAAAGTCCACGCGCGTCTGAAACGGGTGACAGCAGTTCAGCCGAGGGCAGCGCTTGTCCCCCGCGGTGCCTGCTGTGAGACCTGCCCATCCGCCCCCAGCGTCAGCGCGGGGACAGGGGACTTGGGGACATTCTTTGTTTCTCTCTACAAAACGTAGAGTCAGCAAAAACCTGTCTCCTTCCTCCCTTGATGTCTGCAAGAAGGAAGAATTTAACCCACATGGCTCCAGCCTATTGCCTTGAGGATGCTCCCCTCCCAGTTGATTAATTTGTCTTTCTGGGCTGGGGCGCGGCTCACACCTGTAATCCCAGCACTTTGGGAGGCAATGGTGGAGGATCACTTGAGGCCAAGAGCTGGAGACCAGCCCAGGCAGTATAGCCAGACCCCATCTCTAAAAAAACTTTTTTTTTAATTAGCTGGGTGTGGTGGCTAGCACCTGTAGTCCCGGCTACTGGGGAGGCTGAGGCAGGAGGATCGCTTCAGCCCAGGAGTTGGAGGTTGCAGTGAGCTATGAAGATGCCACAGCACTCTAGCCCAGGCAACAGGAGTCCCTGTCTCAAAAAACAAACAGGCGTTGTTATCCTGCGAACAGTAAAGGGTACAGATCTTAAGGCTGCAGCCAGAGTGGTCTTTACATGTGCATGTCTGTACTCACGTGACAGCCACTTAGGTCAAGACACAGACCCAGGAAGGCTGCTGTGCCTCCCGCAGGTCAATGGCCACCTCCCCCAGGTCAATACTTGCCCGACTCATCACCACAAAGTAGTTTTGCCTGGTTTTGGACATCATACAAGTGGCCTCTTTCATTGTGTCTTTGGAAGTCACCTGTATTCGTTTTTTTGCCCTTAGCCTTTTATAAGGCATGGACTCTACTCTCTGTTCCCAGCATTTTTTTTTTCTCCTTACCTCTCCTTCTCCTCCAGGTCCCTTCACATGCCACCAATGTCTTCAGAGGGTCTGTTGGGTCCAGCGCCCAGCACTCGCTCCAGGGTCATGTGCAGGGTCATCTCTGCTTTCCTGCCGCCCCCATCTAACCAAGCAAGCCCCAGGCCCTGCCGTGCCTCACTCAACTGCTCCCCGGGTCCTGGATCTCCCAGCTCCAGCCTCACTCCCGCTCTGCGGCTTACACCCTGCCCTGATCATCGTCACCAGGCATTCCTCCTCTCGGGCAAGCCACACTCACCCAGCCAGCCTCCGAGCACACTCCTCTTCATGACTTTCCTGTGTCAATGCATAGTATCGCCCTACGTCACCCCCTGCTCCCAGGCCACTCAGGCCAATTTTCTGTCCTCATAATCTTTCAGCATCTGTATTTCCTTCCCATCCCTGTTGCCACTGTCTTAGTTCCATGACTGGTACCACCTGACTGGTCACATGCGTCAGTTGACAACCACACTTGCTTCTCATCCTATCATGGCAGATTAGTAGCCCCTGACAGCCCCTGTAGGGGAAAGTCTAACTGTCTTGGCTGTCAGCTGTCACATGTAAGTCCTTTCTGGATCTGGCTCCCACTCAATGTGGCAGACCCATCTCACAGTTCCTCATCCCCTGGGCTCCAGTCATACTGGGCTGTAGGTCACGGCCAGCATTCCCAGACTACTTGCTCAGTGCTATTAACCGCTTGTTTATTCACTGAAATCCCACAATAACCCTACGAAGTTGGCACTAATACATCATCCCTAGATTATCGATGGGGAAACCAAGGTTAAGTTGTTTGCCCAAGGTTCTGCAGCCGGGGGTAGCGGAGGGGCGGGAGTTGAGCTGGGCAGTCTGGCACCAGAGCCCATTCTCTCAATCCTGGGTCCCCTGTCCCAGCTGCAGGCAGGCCTTGGCGTTGCCCGCATTTTCCTAGCTTTGCACTCGGCCACCAGTGGAGCCTCCAGGTGACACACTCTTACCCTGCTCCCTGGCCAGCTCCTCCCCTCCTTTGGACCCATCTCTAGCACTCCAAGTACAGCTTCTCCAACCCTCCAGCTGCAACGAGTTGCTCCTCTGCCTCCTGCAACCTACTGAGACTTTTCTTATGTCTTACCATGCTTTAAGTTGTGTTACCGTAACCCACTTTTCTTCTGAGCTTTTATCACCACCTGATGGCATGTCAATTCTCTGGAAGAAAGGACTTTGTTTTGTTCGCTGCTGACTCCTCACCACCTCACCCAGTGTTTGCTGAATGACAGAATGAACTAAGGAACGTTGAACTTCCTGCTTAGGAACCTCAGCCTCATCCTAGGCCCTGAGTCCCCTGAGGACAGGGACCACATCTTACATATCTTTTGTATTTTGTAAAAGTCAGTTATAAATGACTTCTTCCCCTTGTTTAGAGCAGGGAATGGTTAAGTCCCTGCTCACATAAAGCGTATATATATATACTGCTATAATTCATTCTCGGGAATTTAGAGCTGGGAGTATTTGCCAAATGAGAGAACTAGACTGAAAAAATAGCAAACAGTGTGAGAAATTCACTCCATGCCACGGCAATCTACTGCTGCTATGCTAGCCTCCATGCTCTCCCCACGACCAAGGGATGGCAAAAATCTTCCAACTTACTCTTCCTGCCTCTAAAACCCCACTACCCAATACAGCAGCTAACACACAGTACTCCTTCCTGCTCAAGATCCTCAGAGGCTGTTACCCACATTTCTTAACATCTAAACCCCTTAACTTGAATTGGAGGCTGTTTGCATCAAGCCTCCGTCTCTCTTCAGGCTTCCCTCCCAGTAAGCTGCACAGACCTGCCATTCAGTACTGCTGGCTTTCTCGGCCCCTCCTCTGCCTCAGCCTCTTTTCTGTCTCCTGTATGCATATTGTTCCCTTTAAATGGCATGTCCTCATCCCCCCTCTACTGTTTCCATGGCCCAGCTCAAATGCTCACTCCTCTGTCTCGGCCCTGCTTCCTGGCTGTGTGTTCTTTGAGGGCAGACACCAGAACCCCCTCCTGTTTCCCCCAGCCGTGATACACAGTCAGCGCTGGGTCAATAACTATGAGTCGCTGCAACTGAGAAAAAAGGTAGGAATTCCATTTGGAAGAATTCGGAATGAAAAGGGAAGCCTAAGAGCCTAGAATTTTATTGTAACTAATACAGTAGGTGGATAATTCAGGTTTGAAAATATGGTAATTGCCTACAAAGACCTTTGCAATCAGTGCCTGCAACTCTCACTCCAAATGAACATTCTTGTGATGGCACCAATGTTACAGACGAGCAGTAACAGCAAAAACAAAGAAATCTCCGTATGGTGTTAAAGGCATCTCCGCCGCAGCTGCCAGGGCGCCCTGAAGCCTGGTCTTTGCCAGCTGCGGGTGATTTCAGTCCGTGTCTACTCTCCTGCTCATCTTTATGGTAGAATGAATTCTCTTCTGTCTCAGCCTTTCCCGATTCATGTTTTCTATCCTGAAAACAAAAAGGCTGCAATTAGCCCAGATGCCCAATCAGTGCTTTTGAAAGTGGTGAGAGGCGCTGGAAGCTCTGTGGCAAGCAGAGCAGCCACCAGCAGGTGCCAGCTCACAACCCCCACCCCAGGTCCGGGTTGCCTGCTGGGGCATCTCACCTGCCTAGGGGCAGGTCTTGGCCTTTACCTGCCTCCTTCCTTACCTGTGCAGACTCTCACCTATGCAAATCAGTTTATATAGCAGCTTAGGGCATTTTCTGGTACCTGATTCTTTGAAGTTTAGCATCTTCTTTGGATGGTTCCTTGGGTGTCTGGCTGGCCTCAGCGATTATGTCTCGAATTTTCTGTAGGCAGTCTGCCAGATTGCGGAGCTGATAGCGGCTGCTTTCAGAGGTGAGTATCAACTCTCCTGCCCGGTTGATCTTATTTTTCTGCTGCAGAGAACAAAGGAAGAACCCTAGCCTTACAGGGTAAATGTTTAAAAGTCACCAAGGGATTTCTAGGGAAAGAAAGGGATGGTGGTGGTTACCAAGATGGCGATCTTCTGCCGCACAGGCTCTGAGATCCAGTCCGCGGTCGCCAAATGGAACCTGACTTCAGCCTTGGAATTCACTGTGGATGAAGGACAGAAGGGAGCACTGGTCACTTGGACTCTCGGGAAGTCTCAGCACCCAGGTGACCAGTGAACACCTTGAAACAAAGAGAGACCAGACACCCAACCAGGTACCTTCTAGCCTATGTCAAAGTTGGCCATGGAACAAGCCTGCAAGATACTGAGGCACTTTTGGACAAAAATAGACTTCTAGTAACCACGTGTCCAGGGCTCTCTTACAGTTTTACTGGGTGCTGAAAAGAATGGGGGGAACAAGTTCCACCAGAATGAAGGAAACCTATTCTTGGAGCTGGCTGCCAACTCACACTGTGATTTCTCTTTGTTTAGACCCATAGCCAATCCTAGTCCTAGCAACCCACAGCTGAGCATCTGAGAATCAGACCACATTCAAAAGAATAAAGAGGATTATTATAAGCTGGCAGTATTTAAGCTTCTGCTGAAAAATCCCTTTATTCTATATGAACATAAACACAGAGCTCCTCAGGCCCATCCCCCAGCTGAGTCTTAAAAAGTAAAAGCGAGCAAATGAGGCGCCTGTACCTTTGTTAACATTCTGCCCCCCAGGACCACTACTCCGGCAGTAAGATATCGTCAAGCGATCTGTAAAACAGAAGAATACTCACACAGAAAACTGATCATCCCATGGCAAAATGTGCACACTGCTAATGTCCTATCACCAAAACTATCCCTATTACACACCTCTCTTTTGGTGACTTGTTTTTTTTTTCAGATAGGGTCTCACTCTGTTTCCTAGGCTGGAGTGCAGTGGTGCGATCATAGCTCACTGCAGCTTTGAACTCCTGGGCTCGAGTGATCCTCCCACCTCAGCCTCCCCAGCAGCTGGGGCTATAGGCGTGCACAACTGTGCCTGGCTATTTTTTTTTTTTTTTAATTTTTGTAGACATAGGGGGTCTCGAGGTTGGTCTCAAGAGGGGCAACCTCGGGTTACCCAAGGTGGTCTTGAACTCCTGGGCTCAAGCAATCCCACTACCTTGGCCTCCCAAGCACTGGGATTTATAAGCATGAGCCACTGTGCCAGGTTTTTCAATGCCTTTTATTAATATATACAGTCGTCCCTCTGTATCCATGGCGGATTGGTTCTAGGACGTCTATGGATCCTAAAATCCACAGTCCCTAGTATAGAATGGCATAGTATTTACATATAATCTATGCATATCCTCCCACATATTTTAAATCATCTCTAGATTACTTATAATACCCAATACAATGTAAACGCTATATAAATAGTTGTTACACTATATTGTTTAGGGAATAATGACGAGAAAAAAGTCTGTACCTGTTCAGTACAGATGCAACCAGCCCCCCTTTTTTTCTCAAATATTTTCAATCCACAATTGGTTGAATCCACAGACATGGAACCCGCGGACACAGAGAGCCGACTGTATACACTGTATGTATATAAAGTAACGTTCAGATCAGTAAAGCCAGAGATTACTCGCAAATGTCAAAACCAAAATCAAGGGCAAGTGACTTTCCCAAGGTCACACAGACAGTAAAGAAAGTAAAATTATGACGCGGTTGTCTGCTTCTAGTCTACTACATCCCACCAGACCTGCTGCCCTTGATTTTTGCTGTTCATTTTTTGTGTGTTTTAAAGCAAGGACTCTTTCAAAAGCTCACACTAAGGGGCAGCCTTAATTTAATTCCAGAAGTGGTGGATGTGGAGTCCCAGTGGACTGTAAGCTCCAAGAGAGCAGGACCATGTCTAATTCACTGTGTTCATTGTGCATTCCCGGGGCCAAGCTCACGGTCAGTGGTGCAACATCTGTTGCATGAATGAGTACTTGAGCTGGAGCTGGGAGCCCTGGCTTAGAACACTGGCTCAGACATGAAGTGACGACATGGTCTTGACAAAGTCCCCCTGCCTCTCTGGGTCTCAGTTTTACTCTGTAAAATGAGGTCACTTCCTTCCCTTTTTATAATTAATGACAAGCAGCCTTGTGTTGTCTGAGGAAACTAGGGAAGGCAGAGTAGTGAAAAAATTTCAGAAGACTAGATGGTGAGGCACAAGAGGTCTGGGTGGCGAAGAACTGTGGTGGCACCATGGTAGCAGAAAGCAGTGGTGACCCTCCTCGGACTGCTGCTGAGAGGCTTTCCTCCTCTGGAGAAGTCAAATTAAATCCTTTGTCTGGCTTAGGTAACAAATGCACACGGCACCGTAGGGGAATGGTTCCACCATGGTGCCCTGGCAACCTTGCGTGTAGCCACACAGGCCACAGGGGCAAGGCTTGAACTGCGACTGATCTAAGTCTTCACAGGAACAGACGCCTTGTGATGAATGAGAGCGTGGGAGCCTGGCGAGGGGAGACCACAAGGCTGCTGCCCACCCGCCTGCCATCTCCCCAGAGGCTGGCATGAGACACTTCTCTTTGTATCGTTTCGCCTTGAGTTCTGATAAGACTCTCGCTGTCTCCTCCCCAAGACAGCTGCAAGCTATAAAACTGCAGGGTTTCCTGTCCCTTGTGTTGTAGTCATCTGGTCTCTTTCAGTGTCACCCTGAGCAAGAGGGGTGGCCAGCACCTTTGGCTACTCTTCCTTTCACTGTCTATGGAAGCCATACATTCTCTGAATGTAAAAAGGGCTCATTGTTTCTTTTTTTTGAGACAGAGTCTCACTTTGTTGCCCAAGCTAGAGTGAATGCCGTGGCGGTAGCCTAGCTCACAGCAACCTCAAACTCCTGGGCTCAAGCAATCCTGCTGCCTCAGCCTCCTGAGTAGCTGGGACTACAGGCATGCGCCACCGTGCCCGGCTAATTTTTTCTATATATATTAGTTGGCCAATTAATTTCTTTCTATTTATAGTAGAGACAGGGTCTCGCTCTTGCTCAGGCTGGTTTCTAACTCCTGACCTGGAGCAATCCACCCACCTCAGCCTCCCAGAGTGCTAGGATTATAGGCAGGCGTGAACCAGGCTCCGCCTAAAAAGGGCTCATTGTTACTTTAAAGGCCGCAACTGTTAGGCCTTGCCTATGCTTGACAGGTCCAAAATTTTAAAGTGATGCAAACAGTTTACATGGAGAAATCTCCACTCCTGTGCCCTAGCCACCAGGTTTGTCTTTTGTCTCCACCTCCCAAGGCAGTCACTGTATCCAGGTTTTTGTATATTCTTTCAGATATACATAGGTTTATACACACATACATACACAGATTATAGATAGATAGGTATTTATTTCAGAGATATAGATAAGTAAAACACAATGGTAGCTTATATACTCTCCTGCACCTTCCTTTTCTCCCATAACAATCAATGCATCTACTGTGAAGATTGCTCACGTCATGAGAACATCAAGAGCTCTCCATGCGTGTGGCACATTGCACAGAACTCCATGAGTGGCTACACCATCATTTATCTGCTATTCTAAACAATGCTGCAAAGACTCCACTTTTGCATACCCACAGATAATCTCTTTAATTGGGCTGGAGCGATGTGGAGGGAATGTGTGAGGTGTGAAGGAAAAGGCTGATTAAGAAAAACCAAAATTACTTACCTAAAGGGATGTCATTGTTGGCTTGCTCTGCGCCATCCTGTAACATAATGTCACAGTGTCAAATAAGTATCACCTATTCCTAACTGGTCCAGGGCAACAAAAGAAATGATGTAAACCCAGGACACAAATGTAACACATTACTATTTTCAAATCCCCAGCAAAATCATATCAGAATGACAGAAAAAGCTTCCCCAGACCCTAGAAGTACCACCTCAGATACATTCCTTTAGCAAAATGGAACTGATGTCTCCAGCCTTCCCTGCCCTGGCCTTAGCTAGTGTCAGGCACTATATCAAGGCCTGGATCTGCAGGGTGGGGGTGGGGGAGCCACAGCGCCCATGCATGGGGAGGCTCCAAAAGCAACACCACCCTCTGCCAACCTGGAGCAGCGAATCTGGCAGGCCACCCTGTTTCTTCCAAGACCACAGGAGGCTTGCACGGAGGCAGCCTGTCTTGAACAGTGAGTGATGGTACATCTGCCCTGAGGGTCTGTGTCAAACTGAATTAGTCCCCCCAGGACTTCTCACCTCCAGCTCTCTCCCTAGTTGTTCCTCCAGCAGCAATGCCCTTTGGCCTTAAAACCTCTTGTCCACAAGGCCCAGGCAAACACCACCCCCTTGGAAGTTTGTCTGGCTCTCCAAGCTCAAAGTATCCTCCTGTGTACCCCCTCTGGCTGCCTTTATCCCTTTTATCTTTGAATTATTTGAGGGTGAGCCCCTCACCCTACTCCACCTCTGGCAGCACTGAAGACCAGGGGCCACGCCTTCCTGCCTGAAGCATGTTCTTCCCCTTCCCCTGAGCTATCCTCTCTCGGTTTCCTCTTCCCTCCCTATGACTCCTCATTCTCCTTTGCTAGCTCTTTGCAACTTTTAAACAATGACATGCCTCAGAAATCCTTTTTCTTCTCTCTTTCTACTCTTTCTTTCCCTAAAACACTTCACTCACTATGTGGATGAAAATATCCTCTATGTTTTTGATTCCCAACTTTCTGGCTCAAACTTAAGCCTCTTTCCTCAACTCCAGACCCATATTCCCAACTGCTTGATTCCCAACTGTCTCCTCTCAGATACCTGATGGATGTCTCAAACCTCAAGCTTCCTCCAAGAGGATTCCCTTACGAACAATCTGAAGTCGCTCCTGGCACTCTCTGTTGCAGCATCCTCTTATTCATTATACTACTTCTCAATACCCAATGTTCCCCTCCTCTGCCTTTTTTTTTTGGAGATAGGGTCTCACTCTATTGCCTGGGATAGAGTGCAGTGGCATCATCATAGCTCACTGCAACCTCAAACTCCTGGACTCAACTGATTCTCCTGCCTCAGGCTCCTGAATAGCTGGGACTACCAGCGCATGCTAATTACACCCGGCTAATTTTTCCATTTTTTGTAGAGAAGGGATCTCCCTCTTGCTCGGGCTGGTCTGAAACTCCTGGGCTCAATTGACCCTCCTGCCTTGTCCTCCCAAAGTGCTAGGATTACAGGCATGAGCCACCATGCCTGCTCCCTCCCCCTATTTTTTTTTTTTTTACTATCTGCTCCTTCCATTAGAATGTAAGAAACAGAGATTCTGTTTTGTTTATCTTGGCTGTATCTGCTATGCTTGGAACAGTGCTTGACATGTAGGTTCACAGTAACCTTTTTGTTGAATGAATGAACAGACAAAAGAACATTATTGCCACTCTCTCATCTCAGTTCATGGCAACTCAATCCTTCCATTGCTCAAGGCCCCAGACTTCAATTTCTCTATATTCTCACTTCTCACATCTGATCCATTAGCAAATCCTGTAGGCTTTCGCCCTAAAATGTGTCTAGGATCCAGCTAATTCTCATGATTCCCATTGTCTCTACTCTGCTTATCATCTCTTGCCTGCACTGTTGCAATCTCCTAACTTGTCTCCCTGCTCTTGGCATCCTCCAGTCTGTTCTCTGCAGTGATCCTTGTAGAACTCCATTTGCTCTCCCCTCATATCTTCTTTCCTTCATCTTTCCATGACATCATAATAGTGTGTGTGGATATCCTGCCTGATGCTCTTAAAAGCACCAACAATGCTACAAAAAGAGGCAAATGCCAGGTTCTTATTAGGTTGTACTCCAAAGTCATCATCTGGTTGCTAACTGATGATGAAGCATGGTTACATTGGTGAATCTGAAATCACTGAGGAGCACACAGCTGGAAAAATTGTTGTGAACCTCATAGGCAGGTTAAACAAGTGTGGAGTGATCAGCCCCAGATTTGATGTGCAACTCAAAGATCTAGAAAAATGGCAGAATAATCTGCTCCCATCCCATCATTTTGGTTTCATTGTACTGACAACTTTAGCTGGCATCACGGACCATGAAGAAGCAAGATGAAAACATACAGGAAGGAGGCTGGGCGCAGTAGCTCACGCCTGTAATCCTAGCACTCTGGGAGGCCGAGGTGGGCAGATTGCTCGAGGTCAAGAGTTGGAAACCAGCCTGAGCAAAAGCGAGACCCCATCTCTACTATAAATAGAAAGAAATTAATTGGCCAACTAATACATATAGAAAAAAATTAGCTGGGCATGGTGGCGCATGCCTGTAGTCCCAGCCACTCAGGAGGCTGAGGCAAGAGGATCGCTTGAGCCCAGGAGTTTGAGGTTGCTGTGAG
Source organism: Mirza zaza (assembly GCA_008750895.1). NCBI lineage: Eukaryota > Metazoa > Chordata > Mammalia > Primates > Cheirogaleidae > Mirza > Mirza zaza. The sequence goes on along the minus strand of VSMD01101488.1, from coordinate 27,022 downwards.
CTAGCCTGATGCCACGGCACTCACTCTAGCCTGGGCAACAAAGTGAGACTCTGTCTCAAAAAAAAAAAGAAGGGAAAATCCTGGGAATCTTTTTCTAGTGATATAATACATACTTACAGATAAAATGCCTCAATGGGAAAAACAAAACAAAACATGTAATCCTTGTAAAACTAAGTCTTCTGCCTCAAACCCTGGAATAGGTCTCCCTTGCATTAAGAGGAAAGGCTGAAGACCAGTAAGCCCTAGAAATGGGCCTTTCCCCAGCATCCCTCTCCTCTTTAGCGTCACCTGACTCTCCTGCTCAGCCACACCAGTCAAGCTGGCTACTGCCTTAAGGCTGTTGCATTGCTCTCCCCACTATTTTCATGGCCAGCTGTCTTGCTTCTTGTAGGTCTTGACTCAAATGTCACCACCTCACTGAGGCCTTCCCAGACCATCCTACTTAAAACTGCAACCCTACTTCCTACTTCTGGCACTCCTTCCTTTTGGGCTTTATTTTCTCTAAAGTACCATGTCACATATTCTAATTACTTACTTTACTTATTGCCTGTCTCTTTCCACTAGAATATAAGCTCCACGAGTATTAGGCTTTTTATTTTTCCAATATTCTAACCCCCTAGCCTAGCATAGTGTGCACAGCATACTCTCAACAGACGTTTGTTGAATGAGTGGGTGAATGAATGAATGTTCTCTTCCAGTCCTGTAGGTCGAAACTTAATGGGTCTGGGACCTGATGAGGTGCCTGCACACAGCGGCCTAAATACATGCATCTGGAGGTACGAAGGAGAAGCCCTGTTTTCTCAGGCATCCTAGGGTTACTTAGGTGCAACAGACAGTGTAACGTCCCAAAAGGTAGCAAACAACTGGGCAGCCTCTGGCCTTTATCGTCCACTTTGGAGGGCCAGAATGCCCGTATTTTCCTTTGGGACAATAATCCTGAGGGTCGGGAGACAACCGTGGGAAAACTGATAGCCTTGAAAGAAGCATATCTACTGGGCATCCCCTGCTCCTGCACATCTCGAGCCACACCGGGCGCCCCGAAGCCCTGCAGTCCCAGTCCCCGGTCGTTGGCACAGCCACCCACCCCCTCCCGCGGCGACCAGTCAGCTCCGAGAGCCGCGGCCGCTTAGGCGAAGCTCCACGCCCGGCCAACGGGGCCCTGGCTTCCTGACACCACCCAGGAGCGGGAGGAACGCCTCTTCCGTCCTGCCCTTCTCGGCTCACCGGGACCTTCCACGCGGTGTCCGATCCCTGGGATTCAGGGTAGAGTTTGTCCAGGCTGTAGATGCTCTGGAACGCGGTGCCGTCTACCTGCTTGTGCAGAGCCCGGAGCGGGCAGCGCGCGGGCGGCGGAAGCAGCCAGGCTCCGGCTCGGCTCAGGCCCCCGCGCAAGCACCTGAGGGCCGCCATGTTCAGATCTCGGGACGCTTCCGGCTGGCGCCCTCTCCCCGCGGTCCGCAAGCTCGCGCTGCCGTCGGGACTTTGGTTCCGCGCGGCTTCCTGGGCCCGCGAGGGGAGGCTGTGAGCTGGACCCGGCCGGCCGCCTCCGGGAGGCCTGCCTGGCGTGTTGTAGACGTGGGCCGGACCGCGAGCTCCGGAAGGAGCCTCCTAGCGAGATGAACCCCTGGATCTCGTGTCCCCCAGAAACATCACTCCTCGCCCTTTCAAGAGAGTCTGTTCCCTCCTCCTGGACCGCTCATCGCCCAAACCCCGCGGAGGCCCTCCCTCCCGCCTGGTTCCTCTGGCGCCCGCCCGCCCCGGGCTCCACATCCCCCTTACCCTGCCCTATGTTTTCTTCTTTTCTTTTCTCCAATCTCTCAACCTTAAATAGAAGCCCCAGGAGGGCGCCGGCTCACTGCTGTATTCCGAGCACCCAGAATATGGCGCGTCGTGGGCACTCTACAAATACTGATAAAATGAATTCTGTGGGAGTGTGTGTTTGCAAGTTGAGTTCTGGTGGAGCTGGTTTTGGGAACTTCAGGCTCTTTTTGCAAGGCAGCCTGTAAGCACGTCCTGCCTCCACCAGCACTTGTGTGATGGTTTATACTTACCAGCCGCTCTGCATGAGAAATACCAGACAGGAGGAGCGGGAGGCCCTTCCACAAAGAAAGGTTTGCAAAACCTGGGGCCGTCGGGCCCCCAGAACGGAGAAACCATTTCCGAAAATGGAAACAGAGCTCAATAAATGTTAGGAATTGTTAGTAACGCTAGTGGTTGTTTCTTAATGAAGAGTTCTATTTTTAGGAAAAAGCATAATTACCTAGAAAAATATACCCCTGGGGATGCTGGCTGATTGAAACAGGAGATTGTCATCAAATCAAGGCTCTACCATCTCAGCATTGTTGATGTGTCAGAGTCTTTAGGAGGGAATAAACCACTTGCCAGGCACTGGCTTTGTAAGCTCAAACTAAGAAGAAGGTGGCAGCTGACATATTCCCTTTGGGCTCCCTCTGGAAGGAATGTTTCCTGGGTCCCTCCCTGTCTGACTTACTCTCAAGGCCTCAGAGGGAACAGAGGCATCTCCATGGTGACTGGAATAAGCTGCTCAGGGGAGCAAAGCCAGGCACTAAGGTTGAGGGCTGAGGGATTATGACTAATAAAGTCAGAGCCATTCCATGGCATCATTGTTCTGAGGCTGGGCTCCAGCCCTGCATCTGACCCAGGGAAATAGGAAAAGAAAATTGCAGGTTTCCATGGCCCCAAATAAACACAGCCTGCTCAGGCCATCTGGTGGCCTGGATTCTGGGAGAGGAGGTGGGTACAGGATAGAATAAGACAAGCTGCCCTGGGGTGAGGGGAAGAGCAGCTGGCAAGCTCCTCTCACCTGCTGCTGCCGTGAACTATCCAGAATGAGGGCCCTTGTGGGAGAAACGAGCCTGAGAGGGGCCACCTGTTCTCCCAAAAAGGTGGAAGCCAGCCTTCTCCTTACCCTCCTTGGTCATCCATAGGCTGAGATGGTGCTTCAGGAAGAGGGGTTACTCATGGGGGAGAGAGGAAGGAAGGGAAGAAAGGATAAAGAATCACTACCCATTCCTGGCGGCTGAGGAGTTTGCAGACCCCAGCCCTTCTCTGTGGCCCCTGCGTTAGAGAACCACTCCCATGTGGAGGGGCCACATGGTTCCCCTTTCTTCTCTGGAGTGCCCCGTCTTCAAACTCATTATGTGGAAATAGGGAGCGTACAGTGAGTCATGGTGGAATTGGTCAGGCCTGAGTTCAAATATTTCTATGTGACCTTGAATTACTTAACCTGTAAGCCTCCGTATCCTCATTGATAAAATAGAGATTTTATTGCTGTCTCATAAAATTCCTGAGGATATTAAACACGTGGAAAACACAGCACAGTGCCTGACACAAAGTCAGCACACACAAAAACTTAGCTGCTTCTAAGGGATGCTAAGTGCATGCAGGTTTCTTGAGGGCAATTTCTTTTTCTTTCAGAGACCTGATGACTTATTTTTTTTTTCTTTGCAGCACTGGGGTGGGAAATCCAGTCTGACTGCTCTCTTGCCTTCCCCAAGGGATGGGCAGCACAGAGGGTGCTTCCAGGCATGAGTGAGTGGGCCAAGCTGGCCCTTCCTCCTGCAAGGTTCTTTCTTCCCCACCACCTCTTGCTTGCCTGGTCCCCTAGAAACTGGGCCACATCTCAACTCTCAGTTCAAGGTTTGCAGGGAGTGCGGAAGCAGGTCTGTCCTGCTGCTTCCTCTCACCACAGGGGCTGGAGTTTGGCCTTGGGAGTGGGGCAGGGAGCCAGTTGGGGGAGGACAGAGCTGGGCAGAAGCCCCTGGGGAGGCAGCAGGGAGTATCTGCCAGCCGAGCAAGGACAAAGTGGTGATCAGAAGGGAAGAAGGGGCAGAAGAATGTACCCAGAGTTTAATAGCTGAGGGAGAGCAGAGCTGCTGGATACAGGCCACAGAACTCTTCTTTTGCTGCTCAGGTGTGACTGCTGCCCAGGTGTGACTGCTGCGTGTGTTAACCACGGGGCTCTCCACCCAGCTGGGGACTCCCACAGTCACTTGCATGCTGCACTCATACCACCCTCCCCCCACTTAGTTTAGTTGATGTAAGAAGCACAGAAGTTTGGGACCCAGCTCTGGGCTCCCCACACCACACCTTCCTCCCCTCCCAAATCTGAGGGAAGCTGTTCCGGCTCCCGGGAGCGTAAAGGAAGCAGTGTTGGTGGGAAACCTGCATGTTACTCACAGCGCCTGCAGGCCCCTGAGTCCACCTCCCAGGGAACACTATGGAAGCTTTGCCACAGATGCAGGTCGTGTGGGCTGGTGAGATTGGGCTCCACAGAGCCGCATTTTCTGTCTGGAAACAGGAGAGAGAAGAAGGCAGCAAGAAACTGAACCTACACACACAGACACACACACAAATTCAGAAGCATTTTCTTCTCTGACTTCAGAGGTCACCTGCATCTTTGGAGCCATCCACCAGGACAGGGCTGCCAGTGAAAGGAGGGCTGGGTGGGGTAGGCATCCTGAAGCTAAGGCAGAGCCCCTGAAGGTGCCCCTCTGACCCAAACCTGCAGGTGTGTCTCTGGGCCTCTGATACGTGAGCTTGGACATCAATTCTCAACTGTGAGTGGGCATTACTTGATTTGGAGAGGGCTGGGTGGAGCATGAGAAGTTTGGAAAAGGTACCCTGCTATCATTCTGCATTGAGGAAAATGGCAAACCCAGCAGATTGACAGCAGCTGCAGTAAGAGATGGAAGCCGGTGAAATCCTGGGGATGGTGGGCCCAGGAATACCAGCCCTTCTCTGTGTACCATCCTGGCCTCTCTGTAATGTGAGGACAAGAAAGATGTGGGGGCGTGGGCCAAGAATGGGAGTGTTTTTTTTTTTTTTTTTTGAGACAGAGTCTTGCTTTGTTGCCCAGGCTAGAGTGAGTGCCGTGGCGTCAGCCTAGCTCACAGCAACCTCAAACTCCTGGGCTCAAGCAATCCTGCTGCCTCAACCTCCCGAGTAGCTGGGACTACAGGCATGTGCCACCATGCCCGGCTAATTTTTTCTATATATATTAGTTGGCCAATTAATTTATTTCTATTTATCGTAGAGACGGGGTCTCGCTCTTGCTCAGGCTGGTTTCAAACTCCTGACCTTGAGCAATCTGCCCACCTCGGCCTCCCAGAGTGCTAGGATTACAGGCGTGAGCCACCACCGCGCTCCGCCTTCTTTTTAATGTATATGGAAGAGAGGGGTGGGGTTTATAAAGTTTGAAAAACACCAGATGGCCCTCTTGTCATTCCTGTGACTGTCCTATGTCACCAATGGGTGGTTCCTCAAGTGCTGATGGCCTTCCCCATGCTTCAGGGTCTCTCAGGGCATCAACCCCACCCCAGGCTCCTTCACTCTTCCTCTACGATTCCACCTCCACTAGCAGCCCAGGAAACCTTTTAAAACCTCAGCCAGCAGCCCTGCCATCCCTTCTCATTGCACTTAGGAGGAGGCCCCCGGGGCCCAGCTGCTCCCTGGGCTTGCACTGGTCTTTCTGGCTGGTCCCGCCCCAGCCTTCGGGTCTCAGCTAAATCGCCACCGCTCAGAGGGTGCCCTGCCCTCCCAGCAGGACCCTAGCTTAGTGTCTATCAGCCAATTAGGGGGAAAGTGTCTAAATGGGCTTCTTAGACTGATAGACACTATTGTCTATCAGTCTAAGAAGCCCATTTAGACACTTTCCCCCTAATTGCTCCCCCAGGAAATGTGAGTACCACAGATAGACTGGCTCTCTCTCCATGTACTGCATATATCTCTAGGTACAAGATCATGTAAGATATTTTTAAAAATTAGGCTTGCCCCCTTGCGCGTGCATGCCCAGATGTGGGAGCACCGGCCTCCTGCCCCGCTTTCCCTATTGCACTACCTTTTCTTTGTTTATTTTTGGTGGATCTCCCCACAACGGAATGTAAAGTCCAAGGTAAGAAGGGCCCTGGAGGTTTTGTTCACTGTGTGTCCCCAGCACGACTGGCATCGCCAGCACACAGAAAATATAGAAACTCCGCAGACAGCCTGCTATTTAGAGCCACTCAGCCACCAATCATGGGGAAGTGAGGAGGGAGAGCTGAGAACTCAGGCCCGAGTGGCCTTAGAGGACCCTGCAGGGCCACGGGGGAGCGGCGCTAGGGGTGTCACCCTCTCCCTGTGGCTGTGTGTGATGGGAGGCAGGTGCATAAGACACAGAGAAGGGACTGAGGCCATTTCTGCTTTTAGAATACTGATGCATTTTTTTTTTATTAAAGAAGAGAATAAAGCATTTGTAAATATATTTCTCTCACGTATACTTCAAAGGTGGTCAGCCACTACAGAGCTGGGGGGCAGACAGGCCAGAGCTCTTCCCCCACCCTCTCCCTCCACTCCTCCCCCCAGAGAACAGAGACACATGGAGGGCCAGGAGCTGCCCAGCCCCAAAGGACAAAAGGTTCCAAGTTGCATGAACGGAAGGACCCAGCCGCCAGCTCGCATCACAGTGCCACCCGGAGAGCAGGGTGGTGTCTCCAGGGGGGTCGGGCATGCGTGTTAAGAAAACCCCTGTACCTATTACAAATAAGTAAGGCATGAAGGTTCCCGATGGGCTCTTGGCACAGAGGCCAGGGCCACTGCCTTCCGCTGGACTGTATGGCTCCTCCGATTTCTAGGCTCCTCAGGAAGGGCGGCAGAAGGAACCAGAAGCCCCGAAGGACTGGCCAGGGCAAGCTGGGGACGTGGGCATCTCTTAGCTGAAGGTTGACTCTCTGAAGTCTTAAACCAAAAGATTAAACCCCTAACCCAGCTGGGTCCTCAAAAGCCCCCCCACAAAGGTGGGAGGTTAAGAGCAGGCATTTTATGGGAGGGAGAGAGGGGACATGTTTCTCATCCCTGTCCCAATTCAATACTACTCAGTGTGGAGTGAGGATCTGACAGTCCCCAGTGAAGGGGGGGGTAGGGGTGGACACTGAGACCACTGGCTGGTGGCACATGCCCAGGACATTCTGGGGGCTGCGGATGTGACCTGTGCCAGGGTTGGCCTGTGGGGAGCATGGAGTGAATGAGACATCATGGTCCCTGAGATGGGGGCAGGTGAAGAGAGGGGAGGCAGAAGCCAAGCTTGGTGAGCGGGAGGCGGTGTGCAGAGATGGCGGCTCCCGCTGCCCCAGCCCCTGGAAGGCTTAACGGCCCCAGCAGGCATTTCTGGGCTGGACCTGGGGAGGCTGGCTCTGAGGGGAACGGTGCCCAGCTCTGCCAGGGGCTCCCTCTTCCCCTCCTCTGATTGGCTACAGATCTGCTGTGGGCTGAGGGTCTCCAGGGAGAAGCCTGGCCTTGGCAGGGCTGGATCAGGGGACACTCGGGGCCTGGCCGAGACCTCCTGCTCTGCATGGCAGGGGCTGTCTCTGAGCTGGTCAGGACCCCAGGGTGGGGCAGCTGGTGCTAAGGGAATTTGGGAGCATCACAGCTGGGGAGAAGCAGTGAGTGGTCCAGGAGACCCCTGAAACCCGAAACAGTGGCTCTGGGGTCCCCTTTCAAGTGTTTCCAGTTGTGGCAAGGGGTCAAGGAGACCTCCCATTGCAAATCTCTCAGAAAAACCAAACTTTGGAAAAAATTTGAAAAAGCCAAATAATCCAGAAAGGCTTGCGAAAGCCTGGCCACCGATCTGAGGGTGAGGCCCAGGGTCAGCAAGCCAGGGGCTGGGAGAGCATGGGGATCCCTGGGGGAGTGGGGACGTTTGGCTTTGAAACTCTGAGCTGCGCCTTTGGGCTGATGCAGGTGGACAAGGGCTCCCGGGAGACAGGCAGGACAGGTTGGCCGCCTCCCGCGTCATCAGGGAACATGCTGTGTTCCCAGATCGGAGGGGCCCCTTCCTCATGGCCTCTGGAGCAGCCACATGCCCTGATGTATTGCTGCTAAAGGCTCTCCCTCACCAGAGGATGCACGGTCCAGGCATGCGGGCCAGGAAAGGGTCACTTGCTGCTGTGCGTCTTGACTTTGGTGGCGTTGATGTCAGCCTTGGTCTTCTGGATCCTGGAGAAGATCTCCTTGAAGAGCGCCTTGTACTCGGGCTGGCTCTGCTCCAGCCGCTTGTCCACGGCCTCCACGTGCTGGCTCAGGCTTTTCTCCCCGGCCTTGGCCTCTCCCTGGCCCTCCTCGCCCCCCCGCAGGTCCCTCCAGGAGCTGTCCCGGGAGATGGGCCTCGAGGTCTGCACGCCGGCATGCCGCACGCCCGCCCCGTGCTGCCGGCACTTGCTCAGCAGCTCCTCGTACTTCTCGAGCAGCGCGTGGTACTGCTCGTCCACCTCGCGCAGGATGGACATGCCCCGCTTGCGCACGCTGTTGGCGTGCAGCGTCAGGTTGCCCGCGTGCCGACTGGCTGGGTCTTTGGCCACGATGGCGTTGAGCGCCGTGTCGCTGCAGCTCTTGCGCACTGCGTGACCGGGGGAGGCGGCCGGCGAGAGGACACCGTCCTGGGTGCCCGGGTCCTCCCCGCGGCCCGGCTGGGGGTCGTCAGCCTCGGGGGCCTGGGTGAGGGGCGCCAGCAGGGCCTCGGCCAGCTGGTCGTCCCGGCCCAGCAGGTAGGTCTTGGCCTGCTTCATCTGCTGCAGCTCCCGCAGCTCGGCCTCCAGCTCCTGCACGCGCAGGCGGCAGGCCTCCATGTCGCACAGCTGCCGCTCGAGCTCCGAGTACTCCTGCAGCACCGCCGCGTACTCGCGCTCGGCGCGCTCCTTGCGCTGCCGCTCCTGGCTCACCTGGGAGCGCAGCGCCCCCACCAGGGTCTGCAGCCGCTCGTTCTCCTGCTCCAGCGGCCGCGGGCCCAGCTCCAGGGAGGAGCTGTGGAGGCGGAAGGCATCCTTGCACCTGGCGGGGAGTGGGGGGCAGGGGGCGGGGCAGAGGTCATGGCCAAGGCCCCACAGCCCAGCCTTAGTGCTTACAAATCTGTTGCGCACTGGGCTGGAGCTCTGTTTGGCCCTCTCCATCCACTCTCCACCCTTCACCCTTCTCCCCTGCTCTCTGGGGGGAGGCTGACCACCAGCCACGGCCCCAGCCAGGTCTTCGCACTCTCTCCTGAGCCCAGCTGTGGGAGGCACTGGGGGGGGGGCGCGGGCAGAGACGTCCTCCCTGGGTTCTCTCCACGGTCACTACCAAGCAGCCTTCTCCCTTCCCCTTGCCCCTTGCCTAGGGCTGGGAACGTTCCCTTCTCTGCTGCAGCCCTGGGCACTGTAGTGTCCCCCTGGTTTCCCTATTCCTTGCCCACACCGCTTCTTTATTAACGTCTCTGTTCCTCTGTGTGAGGCACTATTTCCTGCCAGGACTCTTATTGAAACACCCACCAAACACCTGACATGTATTCTTACCTTATTAAGTGTAATAGCTGTCAGGTCTTAGATTTGATGGGAACTGACAAGTACAGTGGTTGACCCCTCCTGGGTTAGAATTCTGGCTGTGCCTCTTACTGAACAAGTGACCTTGGGTGAGACGCATACCCTCTGAGCTTCCGTTTTCTCATCTGGGTAGTGGGTATAACTAAACGCCCCTCACAGTGCTGCAGTGAGAATTAAATTCTCAGTAAATGCCAGCAGCCATGACCGTCATTGGTAACAGGACCAGCTTCTCTCATGCCCCGGAGGATGCAGCAACTCTTGTTCCCACCTGCTGCCTGTCCCCTGCGCTGGCTGGCAGCCCTGGGGACTCAGAGACACCGAGCAGTGCCCTCACCTACCGGGGGCTGGTGCACAGCTCCTTGAGGCAGGGGAAGGTGTGGATGGTACGCCTGCGCTCCCGCTTCTCCCGGAGCACTCGCAGCTGCTCCAGGCCCCTCAGCTGCTCCACTTGGGCCTGCAGCTCCTCCACCTGGGCCTGCAGCCGCTCAGTGGTCTCTGTCAGCCTGGGGGGGTGGGGTGGGGTGGAGCAGGGGACACACGAAGGAGAGGTTTTAAGGGGAGAGGGCCAGCCCGCCTTACTGAGCTCTGGCTCCCTGCAGATGGAGGGATGTGGGGTAGGGGACAGGCAGGAACTCTTGAGCTGTGCTGCCTAGTCCGGGGGTCAGACGGGGAACTCTATGCGTGCCTAAGGACCCACTCTTCTTCCATACCTCCCAGGTCAAGCCGATCACTCCTCCTCTCCGCCACCTCAGTTCCTTGCACACTGCTCTATCACTTAGCACCCTGCACTGAAATAGAACATTGACACGCCTGCCTTCTCTCCCAGGCTGGGAGCTCCCAGCGGGTGGGACAGCATCTTTGTATCTCCACCATTGTGTATCCTCAGTGTCTAAAACAGAGCCTGCTGGAGTTTGAGACCAGTCTGGGCAATATGGCAAGACCCCGTCTCTACAAAAAACTCTACAAAAAATGGGCCGGGCATGGTAGCATGCACCTGTATCATAGCTACCTGGGAGGCTGAAGCAGGAGGATTGACTGAGCCCAGGAGTTTGAGGCTGCAGCAAGCTATGATCATGCCACTGCACTCCAACATGGGGAACAGAATAAGAGCCCGTCTCTAAAAATGAAACTAAAAATTAAAAACTAAAACAGACCCTGGTGCATAGTTGGTGCTTAAAGAAGGGTTGTGGCCTAAATGTTAAGCCATGAAAAGTGGAGAGGGGCAAACTCACTACCATCCTAGGTTTTTAGGGAGAAGCGTGAGTCATACCCACCAGTCTGTAGACCCATGCGCACACCCAGCCCTGGGGCTCTCCCTCATCCACTCCCCGGCCCTCAGCTGGGCCCTCACCCATGGATCTTCTGCTGGGCAGCCTTACTCTCCAGCACCAGCCTCTGGTTGGTCAGCTCCAGGTCTCGGGCTGTCAGGTCCAGCTGCTCGTACACTTTGGCATGCTGCTCGTTCACATGCCGCAGAGTGTCCAGCTGCTTGGTCAGGTACTGGGGGCCAGGGGGCATTGAATAACCTTTTAGAATGGGGCAGGGGCAAATGTCTCTGCCTGGGCCCTCTTCCCACTTCTAAGGACAGGTTTGCTTTGAAATATTTGTCTTCAGCTGATTGAGGGGTAAAGACAGTGCAATAGGTCTGCCTGGGATAGTTGTGCGGGTTGTGAACTGCACAAGGCTGTTGGGCTAAGGTTGTGTCTGCTAAGTGGGTGCCTTTTTCTGAGTTGCACAAAGGCACACGTGGGCCAAGGGGCCTCTGATGGGTGGGGCAAATATGTGCAGGGCCTGGGTGGTTCCTCACCTCGATCTCCTGCACTTGTTCCTCATTGGTGGAGTACATCTGCTGCAGGGACTCCTCCAGCTCCTTGTTCCTCTCCAGCAGAGTCTTCCCCAGCTCCGCAGCCAGGTGTAAGTCTGGAGAGAGAGATGAGAGGGTGGGAGAAACATGAGCAGCATGAGAACAAAGACAGAGGACCCCCATTAATGTTCAGAGCATCCACTCTGGCGGGGGGCCCTGGGACACCAAGACACAGAGAGCCTCAAGGCCTGGGAGAGATGTAAGCCAGGAACTAAGCCTCTGCATTGGCTATCACTTCTGGTCTTTTCCTGACACTCCCAGGGCTTGCTCCCCCTCTCCTTCAAGTCTGTGCTTATATGTCACCCTCTCCAGGGGGTCTTTCCCAAACCACTTGATTCAAATTTGCAACTTCCACTGCCCTGCACTCTTTCCCCCCAGGAATTTTTCTCCTTAGCACTTAGCACCATCTAAGTTACCAAACACCCTTTACTCATTTATCTTGTTCATCTCCCGAACTAATTGTGAGCTCATGACAAAGGGATTTTTTTTGTTGTTTTTTTAGAGATAGGGGCTCATTATGTTGCCCAGGCTGGATTATAGTGGCCATTCACAGGCGTGACCATAGCTCACTGCAGTCTTGAGCTCCTGGGTTCCAGTGATCCTCCACCTTCAGCCTCCCCAGTAGCTGGGACTGCAGGCAGCTGAGGTGGCCCCTGGCTGGGGCATGGATTTTTGTCTGTTTTGTTCACTGCTATCCTCAGTGCCTAGGACAGTACCGGGCACAGAGTCAGTGCATAATAAATAGATCTTTTCTGAAAGGATGAGTGGAATGTGGCAAGAACATCCACAGACATAGGAGCAAAGTGCCCTCGGATGACAGGTAAGGGACGGCTTCACTCTCCCTGGGGGCGATGGGAGGCTCAGGCAAATGGGCATCCTTCAGGTTGGGCTTGGAAGGGTGAATAGGAGCTCACTGAGAGGCAGAGGGCAGAGGGCTTGCTGAGTATTAGAATTAGATGAGAATTCAGGGCTCTTTGGCCCAACTTCTTCATTTTATGGATGACAGACAGGAGAGTGAAGAGTGACTAGCCCAGGCCACCATTTGGTTTATGGCCATGCTGGGAGTGGAATTCAGGTATGCTTACCCCAGTAGGGTACCATTCAATCCTAGTAACACGTGCTCTTTTCTCAAACCACCTACTTTCCTTGGGCAGCAAGACGATCCTCCTCCAATAGCCCTAGTTCTTGTACCTTGTAGGACTGGGACCTCCCCTCCCCCACTCCAACAAAAGGTAAATGAGCACCTGTCAGAAAGGCTGGGAGAGAATCTGTCCTGTTTTTAGGGGAGATTGGGGGTGGTGGGGGAGGGGTTAGAAGGAAGTGGCAGGCATTGAAATCACTAAAACTTCTCTTTGTGGGTCTGAGCTGTGCGACGATACCTAGATATTTGGAAACCCCTGACACCACGCACATACATATTAAATATATTTATTATTCCCTTCATTTTTTTTTTTTTTTTTTTTTTTTGTGACAGAGTCTCACTTTATTGCCCAGGCTAGAGTGAGTGCCGTGGCGTCAGCCTAGCTCACAGCAACCTCAAACTCCTGGGCTCAAGCAATCCTGCTGCCTCAGCCTCCCGAGTAGCTGGGACTACAGGCATGTGCCACCATGCCCGGCTAATTTTTTCTATATATATTAGTTGGCCAATTAATTCCTTTCTGTTTATAGTAGAGATGGGGTCTCGCTCTTGCTCAGGCTGGTCTCGAACTCCTGAGCTCAAACGATCCGCCCACCTTGGCCTCCCAGAGAGCTAGGATTACAGGCTTGAGCCACTGCGCCCGGCCTATTTCCTTCATTTTTAAAAAGAGTTAGGCAGGGTGATAAAAATATAAAACTCATTGTGCTGATGGTTACACAACTCTGTGAATATAGGAAAACCATTGAATTGTATGCTTTAAATGAGCGAATTGTATTATGTGTGAATTAAATCTCAATAAAGCTGTTTAAAAAACAAAAAAAAGATTTCAGTAGCTTAATCCAGAGACTGAGACTGGTGGTGGAGGGCAAGTCCTTAAAGAGATCTTTAGAGCAGGCTCAGGCCAAGTTTCACAAGGCTGTGTTCTTAGTCATTTATTTATTTATTATTGAGATAGCGTCTCACTCTGTTACCCAGGCTGGAGTGCAATGGCACAATCATAGCTTACTGTATCCTCGAACTCCTAGGCTCAAGCAATCTTCCTGCCTCAGCCTCCCGAGTGGCTGGGACCACAGGCATGTGCCACTGTGCCTGACTAATATTTTTTATTTTTTGTAGAGATAGGGTCTTGCTATGTTGCTCAGGCTGATCTCGAGCTCCTGGCCTCAAGCAATCCTTCCACCTTGGCCTCCCAGAGTGCTGGGATTATAGGCATGAGCCACGGTGTTCAGCCCTGAATAGCTTTAATGTTTTTCTTAAGGCATGCATGATGTAAAAAAAAGAAGTGCATAAAGGTTAAAGAGTCATGATAAAAAAATTACTTCCTAGCACTCTGGGAGGCCGAGGCGGGTGGATTGCTCGAGGTCAAGAGTTCGAAACCAGCCTGAGCAGGAGCAAGACCCCGTCTCTACTATAAATAGAAAGAAATTAATTGGCCAACTAATATATATAGAAAAAAAAAATTAGCCAGGCATGGTGGCCCATGCCTGTAGTCCCAGCTACTCGGGAGGCTGAGGCAGGAGGATCACTTGAGCCCAGGAGTTTGAGGTTGCTGTGAGCTAGGCTGATGCCATGGCACTCATTCTAGCCTGGGCAACAAAGCGAGACTCTGTCTCAAAAAACAAAAAAAAATTACTTGAAAATATACCTCCTATATAATCGGGAATTCCACAAACAAATGGATATGGCCTGAAATGGTTATTAAAGAATAATGTCATTCATAAGTAATTAAAATTATACTCTATGTATGTGGCCTGGGAGGAGGGGAGAAATGGAGTAGAAGAAAGAAAAGGAAATATACCGCCTAGAGAAAGATGCTGTTAACATTTGGTGGCCATCCTTCCAAACAGTTCTCTGTGCTCTAAACACCTATAGATGTAATTTTGTGTAAACAGAATCATATTTTTCAGTACCTGCATTTATCAATATGGCATGGGTAGCTTTTTGTGTCAACATAAATCTATATGATCATTTTCAGTGGATGTAGAATATTCTATTGTATACAGGCGTCTGTATAACTGTCCCTAAATAGAACTTAGTGTTGGACCTTTAGGGTATCTTTCAATTTTTTCTTTATTAGAAACGAAATTGTAATTAACTTCATTGTACAAAAACGTTTGTGCAAATCATTGCCTGTTTCCTTAGGTCACTTTTCTGGAAACAGAATCACTGGGACAAAGGGTAGGCCTTTTTGATTCATTATGCCAAAAGACTGTCCAGGAAAGCATTGGTCTTTTTCACTTTATCAGGCTGTTTCTGAAACAGCTCTCCATCTAGGCTGAAGGTGTAAATCCAGATCAAGATGCCGGGGCCAGTATGATGTGGCCCATGGATTCAGCTCTTTCCAGCTCCCCCCTCCTTCTTTTTTTTTTTTTTTGAGACAGAGTCTCACTCTGTTGCCCGGGGCTAGAGTGCCATGACGTCAGCCTAACTCACAGCAACCTCAAACTCCTGGGCTCAAGCAATCGTCCTGCCTCAGCCTCCCGAGTAGCTGGGACTACAGGCATGCACCACCATGCCTGGCTAATTTTTCTATATGTTTTTAGTTGGCCAATTAATTTCTTTCTATTTTTAGTAGAGACGGGGTCTCACTCTTGCTCAGGCTGGTCTCAAACTCCTGAGCTCAAACGATCCTCCTGCCTCGGCCTCCCGGAGTGCTGGGATCACAGGCGTGAGCCACCACGCCTGGCCCCAGCTTCTCTTTTTACACATACTGCTAGTTCTAGGGTCTCCAGAGGATGGACGGGCTCTGTACTCCCTCCGGGCAAGCTTCCTAAATACAGCTGTTTCAGCTTTTTTTTTTTTTTAGTTGGTCAATTAATTTCTTTCTATTTTTAGTAGAGACGGGGTCTCGCTCAGGCTGGTTTTGAACTCCTGACCTCGAGCAATCCGCCCGCCTCAGCCTCCCAGAGTGCTAGGATTACAGGTGTGAGCCACCACTCCAGGCCCTCAGCTGAGAGCTTTACTATGCATCGGACAGGCCCAGGGTGGCGGTCTTCCTCTCAGACGAGCACTGAGGACAGTGACCCTCGGTGGGCAGTCTAGGGTAGAGCCTCGGGCTTTCTTTCAGCCAAGCTGGGGGCAGGACTGAGTCACCTTTTAAAAGCCAGAGTGGCCTGACCAGCCACCAGGCCTGGACAAAAGGCCAAGCTGCCTGACAGGAACAAACGCAGAGACTGCCCCGACACTCAGAGGCGATGTTGGAAACTGCCAGATCGGAGCCTCCAGGCTGGGCCTAAGCCAGAGGAGGGCCTCGTGCCCAGATGTCGTCTGGAGACGGGGAGCAAAGCTGCTATCCTAGCGCAAGGCCACCATGACTTAGCCTGGAAAAGTGAAAGCAGCTTTCCCAAACACCTACCTCAGCCGTTAAAAAAAAACTAAATTATATATCACAGGTAACCTTTAGCCTTGAGCAATTAGCTTTCTGATGAGGATGCCAAGAGAAGCTAGTTACCTAACATAAACCTAGTAAGAGAATGAGGACACTTGCTGTAGGAATTTATTAACTATAAGGTGGGAAAGTCTGGAGGCGTCTACAAAGTGTGAAGTTGGATGTTAAGATTGTTGAACCACAGCCCTGTGTTACGTCGTGCTTAGCAGTAACTGGAACCGCCCACGGTTCCTGATGAGAGCGCCACACCATCTTCCCTAATGGGATGGCGAGCACTGAGCTCATCCCCAAACAGGACCCAGTAGTTCAGGTATAGGTGACAAGGGACAGAGGACTACCCTGCTAAATGTTTCCCTCCTTGGAAACTGTTAGTTGGTCTGTGAAGAGGCCACTGCTACTGATTCCTCCCCCTGCAGTGGCATCGGGGGACACACTTCAGGTGGTGGCCTGCATGGAGCCCCTGCAGCTTAACTAGAGTCCAAGGCCAAGGAGGCAGAGGGAGGAAACGCCCAGAGCAATGCAGCGTCATGCCCTCCTTCCAGGCGAGTGTCTGGGCTGTGTGTAGACTCCTAACCCTGGCAGGCCCGGCGGTATATACCACACAATAAACCAGGGACACTGAAGGTTGTCCTTCAAAGGCAGAGAATGGGACCTGGGCTGCCTAGTGATTCAGGGATGGGGAGGAGGGGAAAACACAATAGAAGCTGTTTGGGGGTGGAGGGGCAGAAGCTCAGACGTTAGAGGGAAACTGGATCACAGTGCGGGCTAAATGGCCACAGCTGGCGGAGGGATCGAGGGAAGAGTGGAGAAGCTGCAGTGCAGGGGACTGAGTGGAGCCAAGTGCTGGGGGAGGACACCACCTAGCTGAGAGCTGAAGACTGGTGCTGGCTCCAGGCTCCAGGCTCAGGAGGAGGCCTGAGAGCAGAAGAGGGAGCAGGCGAGGCAGGAAGTAGAAGCGGAGTAATGAACAGCCCGCCCCAGCCAGATTAATGGTCACACTGCACCAAGCCAGGGAAGGTCCATAATCTGGGCTGGCATCTCCCCTGCCTGGACAACGGGGCTTTCTGGGGTCTCCTTCAGGGGGCTTTAGTGGTTTTGTGTGAAGCATGCCCCAGAGGGCTGAGAAAGGATGGCTCAGGAGCTGAGGGGACAAATTTGAAAAGAAACCTCTAAATCCCACAGCCCCTCACTGGCTGGGCCATCACAGACTGCAGAGCAAAAGGATGGGAAAGGAATGGAGTCTGTATAGGGAAGAGGAGACGAAAGTAGGGGTGTGGGTTCCAGGCGGAGGATGTGAGTTGCCACCTGGCCGGGCTGTCACCCCTCACCCCCCAGCTTCCAGAGCATGATTGTCAAGAACTCTGGGTCTCCAGAATCAGGGTGAGGTCACCTTCGGGGTAACCTGCGGGGAGGAAGGAGCCGCCTGCACAGCCAGGTCACAGCTCTCCTGAGGCTGGGGACACAAGGTCAGCCTAGGCAGGGCAAGAGCGGCGGGTTCCAGGACTCAAATCTGTGACTCAGCAGCCATCTCTTAGCCTGGAAAGAGGTACCCATAGGGCCTGCCACGCCTGGCCCAAGGTGGGGGAGGGGGTGGGCAGACAGAGAGTGTCAGTGCTTAATAATTAATGGCTTTTTCTATTTTTACAGGTGCTTGTGGCAGTGGGCAGAGAGAACACAGTGAAAATCTAGGACCTCACGTGTCCTGATTGCTCTTCTCTGCCAGGACAGAGCAGCAAAGTCAAACAGGATCTCTATGGCCACACTTCTAGAAAGTGAAGCTGGGACCTACCCTTGGGACAGGGGGAAACAGACATGCAGGGGAGACCAGGTGGCTATAGGAGAAAACCACTTCCCGGACCACTCAGGACAACCAGGCAGCAGCAGGGCAGATGAGAATTTGGGGATTGGGTGTTGGGAAGGGGGACACAACGGTCATCTGATCCCCAATGTAGCTGGACTTTGGCCCCAGTCCCATCCCGCCATCCAGGTCCCCATGCCTGGCCCCCAGGTAACTATGCCTGGGACTTCCTCCAACCCCCCCCCCCCACTGACTTTCTAGTCTTCTCATGTCCCTCCATGTCCTGGTACAAGCGTCCCTTCCCCTGAAGTGCCTGCCTGCTCCCCTCCCTTCTTTCCTTCCTCCCTCTGCCTGGGGAGCCCCTCTCCGCCCTCCAGCTCCAAGGGGCCTCCGCATACACCCAAGTCTCTGTTCTCACTGTGGCGGGGTGGAGAGCTGCAGAACCCCTCACACTCGGACATATTGTCAGTTTCAGCCCATTTCTGTTTCCTCTGATGTAATGCAGGGTCCCCCGAGGGTAGAAACTACGTCCCCAGGCTCAGCACAGAACCTGGCACATGGCAGGCAGACATCTGGTTTTTGGCAGAAACTTCCAGTTTCTTCTGCGATTATCTCATTTCTGGTTTTCCTCTTTGTTCCTGGGCTCTGGCTACCACCGGGGCTGCTGGGCCAGCCTGCCTGCTGCAGACCAGCAGGGCCAGAGAAGTAGGGGCCTGCAGGGCCCATCTCTCACCCAGCCCCAGAGCATGGCCACCCAGCCCAGCTGGAACCTCGGCTACCTCTCCCTCTTGAGAAGCTGCACATCTCCCACATCTGGGCCAGGCATGGTGTCAAAGCCTTTATTAGGGGTGGAGGGATTAAATGAGACAGCAACAATATTAGCATCTGCCTCCCCGAGTGCCATCTTCCCAAGAAATCAGCTTCTAATCTTTCCTGCTAAGCCTGCCTCTTCCAGGAAGCCCTCCCCACTTCTTCCTGTGCCCATAATGCTGAAGTTCCCAGACTTAGTTACAAGCCCACCTCTTTCACCTGCCAGAGTACACCTTGAGGGTCAGGGCTGTAGCTATTAGCAGCTCCCAAGATGGTGCCTGGCACTAAGTGGAGCTCGATAGGTGTTTGTGGAAAAGGTTTGGGGGTAGTGCCCAGTATTGGGGAGGGGGTTGCCAGAGTCAGTGCAGGGCATCTCACTCCGGGCAGGGAGGCTGAGGCTAGAGGCCAGGCCATGGACCATGACAGGTCTAGCACAGCACTGCCAGTCCCACACTGGTTCCCCAGAGGCTTGGATTAACCCACAGTCCTGAGCACGAGCCCAGAGCCTCATCTGCCAGTGAATCTCGGCTGCACGGGGAAGTGGGTCAGGGCCAGGAAACAACGGCTCTGGGATCTGGGGAGATGTCTCTCACATTGGGCCAAGGCCATCCCTCTGGGGACCAGAGTGTGAGCACACCAGGGCAGGGCATGATGGCACACACTGCACCAGACTTGTTGTCTATACCCCCACCATTCCCCCAGGCTTGCTGGCGATTTCGGGAAGGTCACTTTCCCTGGACAAGGTTCCTCACCGCCAGCAGCTCTGACCATCTCGTGGGAGGAGAGGGAGGATTTGACTCCACTCCCACTGGCCTCCTCCTCCTTCCCGTCCCAACAGCCCCGCCCCCTACTCCCAGTGATGTCACTTAGGCCACCTCATCACCAGCTTCTAACCCCCTTCCAGTCGCCCTTTCTGCCCTCAGATGGGGGTGGTGGTGGTGGAGGTGGCTGTCTCTTTTCTGGGGCTCTAGTCGGGCACGGTGTCCAGAATCCCCACACCCAATGCCCTTGAAACCATGAGCCATTCGGAAGGAAAGAGAAGGGCCAGGACTTCCCCGTGGTGAAGGCGGGTTGGAGACTCAGCTCTCGGCTACTTCACCAGCATGATCCCTGAACCACTCCTCCCTGGGTAGGAAGCGAGTTGGGGAAACTTTCTGGGAGTCTTAGAGCTCATAAATCCTGGCAGGGACGGGCGCTGCTGCGTTTGGAATGAGACAACTTCCCTCTACACACACGCAACCCTGCCAGCAAAACACAGCGAGCGAGCCATCTCCCGGGCTCCGGAGACTCCCCGCCGGGACTCAGAGTCCCTAACAAAGCTAGGGGCAGCCCGGCGGTTGCTGCCTCTAGGATGGGGTGGGCGAGCTGGATGACTGATGCCCTGTCGTCCGGGGAAACAGGAAGGCCGCCCCCCACTCCTGCAGGTCTCTGCCCGTCCGGGCCGCGGCTTCCCGTGCAGCGCCCCCTCTCTCCGTGTCCCTGTTCTCCAAACGCATCACTCCTCGGAGTCGGGCGCGCCCGGTCCAGCCCAGCCCTTCCCGGGTGATACCGCCCAACAATGGAGTAGCGGACAGGGGTCGCGGGGCGCACCCGCCTCTCCTGCCCTGGTCACCCCGGCGCTCACCCTGCTCCAGGTCCTGCTGGTCGTACCAGGGCTCCTCTTCTTCTGCGGAGAAGTCCTCCATCCCGGCGGCTCTCCGCATGGCCCGCGGGCGGCTGGCGGGTGCTGCGGCGGCGGCGCGGCTCAGGGCCGGGGCGCGGGGCCCGGGACAATGCGACGGAGGCGGGCCGGGCCTCCCGCGTCGCGGACTCCGGCTGCAGCGCCCCCGCTCGCGCCGCGCCCCTTCGCCATCGGCCGCCGGCCGGGAGCCCACGCGGGGCCTGGCGCGCCCCCGCGGTATGGCCGGGCCGGGGTCCCGCGGAGCCCCGGGCGCCGGGCGGCGGCAGCACAAAGGGTGGAGGGGTGGGGACGGCGGCCGGGACGGCGGCAGGGAGGGCCCGGGCCCGCAGGCAGGTTTGGGGCGCTAGGAGCGCGCGGGTGCCGCGACGGGCGCCCCCGGCCCGGCTCCGGCTCGCGCTGCCCCCGGCCCACCCGGCGACACCCGGAGCCGCCGCCGCATCTTGGCGGAGCCCGCCTGCCGCCTCCAGAGCTCCGCTCCGCAGGGTGGGGCCGGCAGCCGCTGGCCAATCAGGAGGCGTATGCAAAGATGGAGGCGGGGCCTGGGCGGGACCTTCCTGCGCCCTGGTCTGGGAATCGCGAATCAACCCCGTCGTCCTCCTTCAGTTACGTCTCACCACCTGAAGTTACCTTATTTTGTTTATTTGTTGTCATCTCT
Organism: Mirza zaza; assembly: GCA_008750895.1. Lineage (NCBI taxonomy): Eukaryota > Metazoa > Chordata > Mammalia > Primates > Cheirogaleidae > Mirza > Mirza zaza. Next base: position 6,341 of record VSMD01101488.1, on the reverse strand, counting down.
CTGGATCTCCTGAAAGCAAGGATTTTGTCTTTTTCCCAGCTGGCTCCTCAGCGCCTGGAACAGGCTGGCCCATTGAGATCTTCCATGGACATTCTTTGAATGAATGAACATTAATTTACAATTATCTTTAAGGAGTTGAGTGTTTGAATGCTAGTGGTAGAAAACTGCTGGCCAAGAATGGCGAAGTTTGAGGATGTGCTACCTGTATTCTGTGCCTTTCTCTTTAAGATTCTGTTCCACCCTCCCCTTTGGACCCATATCCTATGCCCAAATATACTCCTTAAAACCATACACAGTTTCACCTATCCAAGCAGTCTTTCCTTAAAGGAGTTTTCAGACTCAAGGATTCATGTAACTCATTTTTATGGGGACCCACCATATGCTGGTACTGTTGAGGTACTCCCAGTATATCCCACTCTGGATACATGTTGCAATATACCTACCAAAAGATTTGTATAGAATATAGAAAGAACACCTGCTGATCCATAAGAAAAAGGCACCCAAGCCAATAGAGAAATCGGTAGCAAGACTTGACCAGGCAATTCACAAAAAAGAATATCTAAATGATCCAATAAACATGGAACAAGGTACTCAACTTCTTTAGTTGTAAGAGAAATGCACATTAAAACTGCAAGGGGTACCACTACCTACTCACCTGAGTGGCTTAAAAAAAGGACAGACAATATCTAGTGTTGGCAAGAGTGCTGAGCAACTGAAACTCTTTCACACTGCTGGTGGGAATATACATCAGGGCAACCACCTTAGAAACCTGCTTGATAATATCCATGAAAGCTGAACACAAGCTACTGTCGCAGGTCGTGTTCCTAGGCAGCTGATCCCGAGATGGAGAGTGACGTGCAGGAAGTGGATCAGGGCATGCTTGCTGGATCAACACCCGAGGAAAAGGGAAGGCAGCAGGGGTGGAGAGAGGGAGAAGCTGGGTTGGTATGTCGCCTCTGCAAACTCCTCCTCTGACCCATGAAGAGCTCTGAATCTGGGGTGACCCTACAAAACGATTCTGAGTGTCAGCAGGGGAAGGAACTTTTATATCCACCCATCTCCACATATCATCCAGTCACTCAAGCTGCCCCTGGGAAACGTGCGTGACCTCAGCCAAAGGAGCTCTTTTCAGCTGAGGCCTGGCAGCTGGGACTGCCAGCCAGCAGCAGCTGGGGGACTAGGTCCTTCTGTCCTGAAGGAGAGTCAGGGATGCATCACAGCAGCGACCCTATATGTTTACCCTATAACCCAGCAATTCTATTCCTGTATATGTGCAACAGAAACACATACATAATGTTAGCCGAAAGACATGTGCAAGAATGTTCATAACAGCACTATTCGTAATAGCCCACGCTGGAAACAACTCAAATGTCCATCAACAGTTGACAAATAAAATGTGGAATGTTTGTGTGATGGAATATTATATAGGACAAATAAAATGTTGTGTGAAAGATGCCAGATGCAAACAGTAAACACTCATATTCATTTCTCACTGATTCTGTAACAAATGACCCCACATAATTTAGAGCTTGAAACAGCACAAAGTCTGACATGGATCCCGTGGTAGAAGTCTGACATGGATCCCACTGGCTAAAGTCAAAGCATTGTCTGCAGAGCTGTGTTCCTTCTGGAGGCTCCAGGAGAAAATCTGTTTCCGTATCTCTTCTACCTTCTAGAGGCTGCCCACATTCCTTGGCTCGTGGCCCCTTCCTCCATCTTCAAAGCCAGCTGTAGAAGGTGGAGTCGTCTCATAGCACATCACTCTGACCTCTTCTGCCTCCCTCTTGCCTACACTTGGTATTACACTGGGCCCACTGAATAATCCAGGATGATCTCTCTATCTCAAGATCCTCAATTTAATCACATCTACAAAGTCCCTTATGCTGTGCAAAATAACATATTCAGAGATTCTGGGGATTAGGACATGGATATATTTGGGGGTCATGATTCTGCCTTGCAATACAGTGTGATTCCATTTTTACAAAGTTTAAAATTAACAAAACTAACAGGATAATGTTTGGCTTCAGGAAGATGTGGGGAACTCTAAGGGGTTGGGAGTGGTGTTGTTTTTAAATTAATTTTTAATTTAAAAAGTTTTAAAAGCCTGGGCACACGGGCTAACGCCTATAATCCTAGCACTCTGGGAAGCTGAAACAGGAGGATTGCTTGAGGTCAGGAGTTTGAGACCAGCCTGCGCAAGAGCAAGACCCCCGTCTCTATGAAAAATAGAAAAATTAGCCAGATGTGGTGGCACGTGCCTGTAGTCCCAGCTACTTGGGAGGCTTAGACAGGAGGATCACTTGAGCCCAGGAGTTTGAGGTTGCAGAGAGCAATGATGACACCATTGCACTGTAGCCCAGGTGACAGTATGAAACCTTGTATCAAAAAAAAATTTTTTTACTGTGATAAAACACACATAACATAAAAAGGTATTTTTTTCTAAGTGGACAAAGTAAACCAACATTTACCATGTTAACCATCTCATTAATAAATGTACAGTTCACTGGTATTAAATACATTCATGACACGCTACGACTGTCACCAACATCCATGTCCACAACTCTTTTCATCTTGTAAAACTGAAACTCTATACCCATTAAACAATAACTCCACATTTGGGAGCATTTTATTTCCTCATCTGGGTGCTAGGTACACAGGTGTGTTCACTTTGTGAAAATTCATCTTCTCGAACATTTAAGACGTGTGCACTTTTCTGAAGATATATTATACTTTAATAAAAAATTTACTTAAGAAAAATAGCCACCCTATGGCTGAGACTTAGGCAGTCTCTGCTCTTGTGTAGCTTTTATACTAGTGGGGAGACATATAATGAATTATTACAAACTGCAACGCTGGTATGTGGAGAGAGAGAGTTTCAGGAATGGTTTAGTTTCAGCATTCAAGGGAAGCCTGTCTCAGAAGTTGACATCTAAGCTAATACGGGAAAGGATGAGACAGCAGCAGCCAGGCCAAGCTCTTGGAGGAGAGTGCTCCAGGCACAGGAAACAGCAAGGCCAAAGGCCCTGAAGCAGGACAGAGCTTGAGGGATATTAGAAACTGAGCAAAGTGGGGAGAGGAGAGATGAGATTAACCCTTTAGGGCCGTGGGAAGGGGTTGAGATATTTTTTTCCGAAGTGGACAAAGTGAATCAAAAAGAGGCTTTTATTTTCATTTGTTAAATACCACTCTGGTAGTTTCGGAGTATGGAATGGAAGAGGAGCAAGAAGACAAGTTTGGAGGCTTTGGCAGTAGTCTAGAAGGGTGGTAACAGTGGCATGGGCAAGGCTGTGGCAGTGGGGATGGAGAGAGATGAGAAATATCTGGGGTTGGAACTGACAGATGTGTAGATGAATCGACTGGGAATCAGAGGGACATCTTAGATTTATTAATAGCTCCAGTCACTGGGCAATGATGATACCATTTATTGAGATATAGACAAAATGAGTCTAAGAGACAAGCGGGTTGGAGGGCTGAGTTCTAGAGGGGTCTGGTCAGGACCCCAGCCCACTTGGTAGTCAGAGATTCTGTCTCTACGTGTCCCCCAACTGTCCCCCATTTCTTCATTCTGCAGCTCTGTGGGATGGTACTCACAGGGGCCAGGGCTGTCCCAGGGAGCTTAGGAAGTCCCTAGAAGCAAGTAGGGGCTGATGGGCAAAATGCGGAGGGCCAAGTCCTGGGGAGCATTCCCTCAGTTTCCCCCACCTAGGCAGCTAGGATGCTCGCAGGGCCTCCCTCTTGCTGGGGCAGTTAAAGGCAGCCCTGAACCTGCAGGTTCACCTTCAGCTCCTGCAGCTAAGGATGCTTCAGTGACAACCTACATGACCCCAACGTTTGAAAAATGTCCAGCTCCTGGGTCATCTCAGCCTTTAGCCTTGACAACACTGGCCACGCCTTCAGCATGCTTCTACCTTCATTCTCTTCTTTTCTGTAGCCACCCTCCTTCTGTCCTGGCCACAGGAGCATTGCCTGGCAAAGATGGACAGTCCCCATGTCAGCCAGTGGAGACTGGGGATGTGTTGGCATCTCTTTTTCCAGAGCCCAAACATGCGGGCGGGAGGAGGTGGGATTCTCAATGCTGGGCCCACGCACTGGGCGGGGGGTGATTCAGGCAGAATGGCAGTCCCATGCGTCCCATGAGGCTGGTGTTGGGCTGGGGGGGCAAGCTAAGCTGGGCAACTGATGCAGCCAGGGTGGTGGAGCCTCCCCATGCCCCTCTGCAGGGCACAGAGGATTGGGGCCCTGGTGACCCTCAGAGCTGTGGGCTGGCTGAGGACCCCACTGCGCCCAGGCCTGATTTAGCAGATCTGCCTTTCAAGGAGGAAATTCCACAGCCTCCCGGAGCGACCAGCCAACAAAGCCCTGGGATCCGTTTCAGCAGCAGGAAGTTCACACCACCTGACCTTGGTAACCCCCAGAGCCTGGCACCTCTTCTGTGCCAGGAAGCGTCTTATGGGGTTCCCTGTTGTGGGCTCTATGCCCCCAAGCCTTGGCCACCGCGATTCCCCTGGGGCCGGTTTGACACCCCCGCGGCCAGGCCTTCTAGAGCTTCCCAGCAGCCGGTCTGGACCCTGGGTGGGGGAGCAGGGCGCAGACACCGAACCCGAGGAGCTCGGAGCCACCGCGCCAAGATGGAAAGGCCCTCCCCGCGGGCACCGCTTGGGCGCAGGGCGGGGACACTGATGCCACAGCTGGCGCGCGGCCGCCACTGCCCACCCCTGCGGATCCTCCACCTCCGCACCCTGTCCAGCCCAGCCCACCGGAAATGACGGCGGGCGCGCGGGCTGCGCTGACGTCGGAGGGTCCCTGCCACTCCTGGTCGCACTGTCGCGCTGGGGGAGGGGAGGCCGCCCAGCCGCGCCTCTGGGCCCTCAGGACCTCGGCAGACCCCACACGCTGCGCATCTTGGGTTCAAGTCAAAGGATTAGGCGACACCAGGAAACCTTCCTCGGGTCCCCTCACGCTTGTAGGCAGCACCTCGCTCCCTGTCCCCAGACCCAGTCATTCCAGCGCTGGGAGCACACTGTACCGAATGATCTCGCCCCATCTGTCCCCTCCGCCAGTCTGAGGTCAGCGCCTGGCGGGGGAAGGCGCTCAGTACATTCGAGTGAGTGAGGTCATCTGGTGTCCATCCCTCTCTTCCCCCAGGCACCATCTGAGTTTGTTCCAGACAACTGTCTGCTCTGAAAGGGGAATTATTTCAGATTCTCACAGTCCTTGTGGTCAGGAAGTGCCTCCATATGTCTACCTCAAATCCTGCAGTTTTAACCTTCCAGGCCTGTCATCAGTGGAGTGACCTTTAGGATGCTTAGGCTGACAGTGTCCACACTTCCTCCTCTGGTGCCTCCTCCTGGGGTGGCTGGAGGGTGCAATGAGTTAATGCATGCCGGGAGCTCAGACCAGCGATGCAGTAGGAATTGGCCTCTGTGGGCACTAGCACCTTGAATGGTACCTGGCACTTAGCAGATGCTGAGTAAATGTTTGTTGCATGATTAACTGTTCAACTCAGAGAAAGGGTGGCAGGGAGGGCCATGGGGGCCATAGACCAGCAAGTCTTCCTTTTAGGACATGACATGGTTCCAGTATGGGGAAGTCATAGCTAAGAACCTACCTACCAGGGAATCATCAAATTGATAAGGGAGAATTTTTTAAAAGTTTTAAAGCTCTGTTTTATTTAATAATAATATTTTTTTCTGTACACATCCAGACTTTTTTCTTAAATTTTTTTTTTTGTAATTTCTTTTTTTTTAGGTTGGTCAAGTGAGGCAGTGGGAGTGGAGAAGAAATGGAGGAATCTGTAACTGGTTGTGATCCATTAATTGTGAATACCACTGCACTTGACCCAGCTTTAAAATGTTTACTTTAAAAGTTTTCACACATACACACAAGTAGAGAGAATAGTGCAATGAACTGGTTTATTTTAAAAACAGGCCGGGTGCAGTGGCTCATGCCTGTAATCCTAGCACTCTGGGAGGCCGAGGCGGGTGAACTGCTCGAGGTCATGAGTTCAAAACCAGCCTGAGTGAGACCCCCGTTTCTACTTAAAATAGAAAGAAACTAAGCCTGTAATCCTAGCTCTCTGGGAGGCCGAGGCGGGCGGATCATTTGAGCTCAGGAGTTCGAGACCAGCCTGAGCAAGAGCGAGACCCCATCTCTACTATAAATAGAAAGAAATTAATTGGCCAACTAATATATATAGAAAAAATTAGCCGGGCATGGTGGTGCATGCCTGTAGTCCCAGCTACTTGGGAGGCTGAGGCAGCAGGATTGCTTGAGCCCAGGAGTTTGAGGTTGCTGTGAGCTAGGCTGACGCCATGGCACTCACTCTAGCCTGGGCAATAAAA
>VSMD01101483.1:0-17480 GCA_008750895.1 Mirza zaza | reverse complement strand
AGACAGAGTCTCACTTTATTGCCCAGGCTAGAGTGAGTGCCATGGCGTCAGCCTAGCTCACAGCAACCTCAAACTCCTGGGCTCAAGCAATCCTGCTGCCTCAGCCTCCCAAGTAGCTGGGACTACAGGCATGCGCCACCATGCCTGGCTAATTTTTTCTATATATATTTTAGTTGGCCAATTAATTTCTTTCTATTTATAGTAGAGATGGGGTCTCGCTCTTGCTCAGGCTGGTCTCGAACTCCTGAGCTCAAATGATCCGCCCACCTCGGCCTCCCAGAGAGCTAGGATTACAGGCTTGAGCCACCGAGCCCGGCCTCACCTCCTGTATTCTTGAAAGATGGTTTTAGAGGGACACCTATGAAAAGAACAGAATGGATTTTAAAACTCAATTTAATATACTAAATTTAAAGGTTATGTAGCTTCTGAACCTTAAGTTGCTCAACTGTATTTTGCTAACATACATAGTTATTTAAAGTATGAATTTATAGTATTTCATTTAAATTTTGTTCTTTGTGTTTCAGTATGAAAACCCATGGACAATCCCAAATATGCTGTCAATGACAAGAATTGGCTTGGCCCCAGTTCTGGGCTATTTGATTATTGAAGAAGATTTTAATATTGCACTAGGAGTTTTTGCTTTAGCTGGACTAACTGATTTGGTAAGTTGTAAACATATACCCTTTTTGCTGTCCTTCCTAATCCCAAGGTCTCTACTACTGCACTAGGATAGCACAGCCTTAGTCTGCTGTTTCTTGGAAGGAAATCCTCAAGATGAATTTGACCTAGTACTTTGTGTAAGGACTTGTCTTTAGCATCTGCATGAGATTCTTTTTCTGCATATGATCCAGGGGAGGAAGTGAAGGTTATAGGGAGGAATAGGAGGGTGCACTTTGTGCTCCTGCTTTTTAAATTCTTTGTAAAAGAAACACCCTTAGAAATTCCCAAAGAGCTGCATGTTTGCAGTAGGGATAGAAATAAAGGACAGAGGCTCTGAGTCTATTTTTCTGTTTATTATGACAGAAAGAAATACTCTGATGTGCAGCAAGAGTTGGTTTTCCTGGCGGAGAGAAAAACAGTGGACCAGTTGTTATGATCCAGGGAACTGGGATGTGACCAGGGAGCTTATAGACGTCAGAGCTTTGCTCAGGTTTAATGCTAGCAGGAGGCTGTAGGGACCCCACAGGCTTGGTCCCTGGTCTCTGCTCCATGACACTCTGACCACCTTGCAGAAGACTCTGCTCTAGGCTGGCCTTTGAACATCCTTCCTTTTTCCGCTCCTCTAGACATGGACAAAGGAGAAAAGAGGCCCTTGATACCATAATGTCAATTTTAGGGGAGGATTTATTTGGGTGATCTCAAATTAGAACTAGGAAAATAATTTTATAACGAAAGCCTTCATTATGTGTTAAATAGGCTTTTATAGACTGGCCAGCCATTATCATGTATGACATTATTTGTATTTGTCACCCACTTTGTGTTATAAAAGATTTGAAATGCCTTATAAAGACAGTTTTTGTACATGCTCTATAAAAACACAGTTGAGAAAAGTGTGAAAAGGGTAGAGAAAAAAATTTTAAAGCAGGGCAAAATTAGCATGAAGGAATAGAGACATTATATTCTTGTACAAGGCTTGTCTGAGATCCATGTGAGCACCTAGTCAGTGATTTGATGCCTCTTCAAGCTTTATGTTTGAAAAGCTTTGCTCAATATTTATCTTGTGAGACTAGAGAGAAACTAATTTTTTATCAATAAGAGTTGTATATTAGATTCCTCTGGTGCTGTCAAAAAAAAAAAAAAGTTGTATAGTATCTTTCTTTGTAACATCAGCTCTATGCTCTTTTAGGTTCGTAGAAACAAAAATTCCACCTGCCCAGTAGCAGTATGGGGAAAATACAGAATTAACTTAAGATTTTGGAGGGTAAACAGAGAAGAGGATTTACATCTATGGATAGTGTTTCCAAATATGCATCAAATATAACCCCTCAAATTGGCTCTTGCCTCTCTTTTTGCAGACTTTAGCTCCATTTGTCACCACCTCTCCATTCTCAAAATCTCTCCCTTTCTTTTGTCCCTGCTTTTATCTCTGAAGCCTGAAGGCCTCCACTCAATATGGTCTCCAAGTCTGTCAAAGGTCATTATACTGATAATGAAAAATTTTTTAATGTAACAGACAAGATCTTTTTCAATTACTGGATTCCCTTTTTTGTTCTGCTAGTTTTTGTTTTCTTTTTTGAGCTGCCACATGAGATTGCAATATTCATTGAATGGGAGAGAGGCCTCATTAACATTTTTCTAAGTTTATAACATGATGTGTGTGGAGACCTGAGTTAGCTGGTACTATATTTCACATTTATTCCATGGAGGTTTTAAAGCCTACAGGTTTTAATGCTGGGCAGATGGCTGGATTCATCAGTTTAAGCAGGAGAATGACAAAATCTGATTGTGTTGTTTCGAGAAATGGATTATAGAAAGGCAAGAGTGGAAGAGTAACTGGTTAGGAGGCTTACAGTAATCTAGGGGAGCAATGGTGGTAGCATGGATAGGGGTGGGAGTTTGGAGTTGGAGAGAAGTGGATGGGCTTGGATTATATTTTAAAGAAGAGTTAATATGTTGATGGATTGGATATGTGGAGTGAGAGAAGGAGGAGTCAAATATGAATACTGTGCTGCTGTTTTTTTTTTTTTTTTTTTTAAACATTCTCTTTTCAAAAAACCAGATGCATGGAGTCCACATTTTCTATGATGGGCAACAGACAGGGTATAGGGAAGAATACCAGGAATTCTGATGCCTATCTCCTCAGAGCAGGGGTCCTCAAACCTTTTAAACAGGGGGCCAGTTCACTGTCCCTCAGACTGTTGGAGAGTGCACACTGTGGGTCCGGGATGAGTTGGCTGCTAAACAGGACAGGCAGTGGCGGTAAAAACACCTGGAAGTCTGGATAAATGTGCTAGCTGGCCCGCAGGCCATAGTCTGAGGATGCCTGCCTTAGAGGTATCAATTGAGTTTAGTAGTTTGGAGTTGGAGGAAGTAATCGTTACATAGAGACAGATTTGAGAGCTATCAGATACAGAAGGTCAAGTCTGGGTGAAATCATCTAGGCTGATGTAAAAGAATAGAAATGAAGGGTCAGAGAAATGAGCAATGGAGAAGCCAGTAAAGGACACAGAGAAAGAATAGCTGGCAAGGAAGGATGAAGATTAGGCAATGAGGTATCCTGGAGAGTAAGTGAAGAAAGTGCTTCAGTTGTGTTGAGATCAGGTAATTTTAAAATACACAGTTCAGGGCCGGGCGTGGTGGCTCACGCCTGTAATCCTAGCTCTCTGGAGGCCGAGGCGGGTGGATTGCTCGAGGTCAGGAGTTCAAAACCAGCCTAAGCAAGAGCAAGATCTAGTCTCTACTATAAATAGAAAGAAATTAATTGGCCAACAACAACAACAAAAATATATATATATACACACACACACACATAGAAAAAATGAGCCGGGCATGGTAGCACATGCCTATAGTCCCAGCTACTCGGGAGGCTGAGGCAGGAAGATTGCTTGAGCTCAGGAGTTTGAGGTTTCTGTGAGCTAGGCTGATGCCACAGCACTCATTCTAGCCTGGGCAACAAAGCGAGTCTCAAAAAAAAAAAAAAAAATACACAGTTCATTGGTGATTTTTATGAGTATCCTCTCTAGATGGGTAGGGATGATTAGAGTGGGGTGATGTTGCTTTGAGGCATTTTGCTTTGTAGGGAAATAAAGAAATAGGGTCAAGGAAGGGTTGTTTTTAAAGATATATACTAGGGGATTTTTGTTAATTGACTGATTAATTAATTAAATGACCAGTTAGAGGCCAGGTGTGGTAGCTCATGCTTGTAATCCTCGCATTTTAGGAGGTCGAGACCGGAGGATTGCTTGAGGCCAGGAGTTTGAGACCTGCCTGAGCAAGAGCGAGACACCATCTCCACAAAAAATAGAAAAATTAGCCATATGTGGTGGCACACATCTGTAGTCCCAGTTACTTGGGAGGTTAAAGCAGGACTGTCGCTTGAGTCTAGGAGTTCAAGGTTGCATTGAGCTCTGGTGACGCCACTGCACTTTAGCCTGGGTGACAGAGCGAGACTCAGTCTCAAAAATCTCAAATAGGGCCAGGCGCGGTGGCTCACGCCTGTAATCCTAGCACTCTGGGAGGCCGAGGCGGGCGGATTGCTCAAGGTCAGGAGTTCAAAACCAGCCTGAGCGAGACCCCATCTCTACTATAAAAATAGAAAGAAATTAATTGGCCAACTAATATATATATATATAAAGAAAAATTAGCCGGGCATGGTGGCGCATGCCTGTAGTCCCAGCTACTCGGGAGGCTGAGGCAGCTCAGCAGGATTGCTCGAGCTCAGGAGTTTGAGGTTGCTGTGAGCTAGGCTGACGCCACGGCACTCACTCTAGCCTGGGCAACAAAGCGAGACTCTGTCTCAAAAAAAAAAAAAAAAAAAATCTCAAATAAATAAATGATCATGTAGAAAAGGGGAGATTAATGTTGAAGGGGAGATGGGGAAGAAGGGAGGTAAGTCCCAGAAGGTGAGGGCATGGGATCAAGGCTCAAGGAGGGCAGAGAGAATGTGAATGGATGCAGGTAGGTAGTGGATTTGGTGATGAGAATATGAGGAAGTGCTGACCATCTTTTTCTTTTCTCTCTAGGAAAATGTAGACATGGTCATGGGCTAGAGGGATGGAGTAGGTCTGAGGTGAGAGCAGACAGTGTGAAAGAAGATAAATACAGTAGGTAGGTATAGGATTGCCAGGAAGTATTGAGTGCCCACAGGAGATTTGTGGTCACCAATTTGAAATGAGACCAGTCAGCCCACTTATGTGTTTTTCTTAAGCAGTGTTAAGCTGCTTGGGTGCAGGCCTGGAATACATGGATAATTGGTTTTTTTGTTTTTTTTTTTTTTTTTTTGAGACAGTCTCACTGTGTTGCCAGGGCTAGAGTGCCATGGTGTCAGCCTAGCTCACAGCAACCTAAAACTCCTGGGCTCAAGGGATCCTTCTGCCTCAGCCTCCTGAGTAGCTGGGACTATAGGCATGTACCACCATGCCCGGCTAATTTTTTCTCCATGTATTTTTAGTTGGCAAATTAATTTCTTTCTATTTTTAGTAGAGATGGGGTCTCGCTCTTGCTCAGGCTGGTCTCAAACTCCGGAGCTCAAACAGTCCACCCACCCCAGCTTCCCAGAGTGCTAGGAATACAGGCGTGAGCCACCGTGCCTGGCTGGATAGTTGTTTTTAAGCAGTTTTGAAGGAGAGTAGAGTGAGGGAGTTATGAATGTTTGCAAAGCAGTGATGATGTTGATGACCTTGAAATCTAATGTGGGTTAGAGGAATATTGAGAATGAGAGGGTGATGATGGTAAAAAAAAAAGTGGAGGTCAGATTCCCTGATATTAGAAACTGAATTAAACCTGATCCTCCAAGGTCCCAGCTCCCCCTATTCTGTTGATATACATAAAAAGAAAATATATTTTTTCAGTTGCAATAGTAATAGCTAGTAACTGCTTTTTTTGAGGATTTACTAAGTGCTGAACACTGAACAAGTATTAATCACATTATGTGTGGAAGACAAATAACCCTTTGAGAGGTAGGTGATGTTATCTGTGTTTTACAGATGAGGAAACTTAGGCTTTAAGAGGCCAAATAACTTGCCCAGCGTTATGCAGCTAGTAAGTGGCAGAGCCAAGACTTGAACCAGTTCTGTTTTGCTATAAAGACCAAGTTGCTAACTACTGCTGTCTCCCCCAACTCACTGGAATGCATGAGATATGGACGACTTATCTATTCTTTAAAATGTATCATGTATGTTGGTAACTAATTATAATTTTTAAAAGCTCTAGCAGATCAAACAAAACCAGCCTGAAGGCCCCATTTGGCCCACTAGCAATAAGATGTGACCTCTGATTTAAAATATAATTTGTTTCCAATAAATAATAAAAATAAGTAACTTAAGTATCAGAATTTTAACTAGGCCAGATATAGAGGATTGAGTTTTTTATTCAAATATAGGTAATATAGAATTCAGAATATGGAATTAATAGTGGTATTGAACAAAGTAAGTTGAAAAATAGAAAAATGTTAAGTTATAATGGAGAGTTGGATCATATTATGGAAAGGTAGATAGGAGTTGTAAAAGTTTAGTGTCTCACAGTTAAAGAGTAGTCCTTGCAAGTAAGAGCAGACTATTTTAGCTGTTGTGAAAATAGTCTAAGGCTCAAAAGACAGGGCTCCTGGTCCAGGCTGTGTCAGTCATGCTCTCTGTGAGTTTTGTTTGGGTTCTTTTCATCTCTAAGTATGTGTTGAGGTTCATCCTACAAAGGGGCATTGTAAAAATATTGAAAAATAACTGGAAGGCCTTGAGGAAAAATGTTTTGTAGAAATGTGAAATTATTTTCAGACTAGTTGCTAATTTAAAAGCTAAATGTATGCCAGTGAAAAGAATGAGAATGTTTTGGGGGTAAGAAACAGAAGAGATTTTGTTAACATTTTATGAAAGTATAGTTGTTATTCTGGTACCTCTTAAGCTTCAAGATATCTACTCTGTTCCTTTTATGACATTTATAAAAAAACAAACAACTTCTATTTTCAGTTGGATGGATTTATTGCTCGAAACTGGGCCAATCAAAAATCAGCTTTGGGAAGTGCTCTTGATCCACTTGCTGATAAAATACTTATCAGTATCTTATATGTTAGCTTGACCTATGCAGATCTTATTCCAGGTAAGAACGCCGTCATGCGTGCTTTTAAGTAGCACAGGGAAGAATGACATTAGTCAGTTTAGGACTTCTCTTGAGAGACAAATAATTTTTGTTCCATAAATATATTTTTCAACTTTAAACTGTTTCCCTAATTTTAAACTATTGAACTATTTTGATTGCCAACGTCTTTGTTTCTTTTAGAGTTTATGTCCGAGTTACACTAGTAGAATTAGCGGTTTTCTTAGTAAGATTGTTTAATATTAAAATTGAACAAATATTTCACAATGCCTATTCATATTACTCTAGAATTTTGGGGGGGGGCTATGTTATATATTTTTAGTGCCTTACTTTTTGAAAACAATTTAAAGTTTTCCTAAGTCTGTTATTATCTTTATTAAATACAGTTTAGTCATAATAAATGAAAACTCTGAAATCCTGAAGATGACTGTAAAACTTCACATCATTATTGGTATTTAGACCCTATTATGCAATATTCAAATCACATATATAGATGGTATATTATCTGAATACTTTTACTAACACAATTTTGTGATATTTTGCTTTGTATTTTGCATGTGCTTTTCTAGTTGTTCATTTTCTACTTCAGTTGTACTTAATGAGTTTTTCTTCCTTAGTCCAGATTAAACTGTTTTTTCCCCCAAGATTAGAAATCAGATCTGAGAACAAAGCAGCTGTCATGTGGTCCTTCAGTATCATGTTATTATTGATAGTTGGTAGGAAGGAGTGTAGTGGTATTTCGGTCCAATGTAATCTTCTCAAGCTGGAAATTCCTTTTGTTTTTTACCATTAGCCTTCTAAACTTTCATGCCAAATTGAAAAATAAATTGGACTAATGTTTACATTTATATGCTGTTTTGAAAGTTGGAATTGAGGTGTGTATATAGTTGGGGATGGGGGGGCTTGAAGGGACAGTGGTATTCTCATTCTAATGACTATAGGGAATTTTTAGGAAAAATCCTATAGAGCATGAGTCAAAATTCAAATGGTCTCTGTGTGTGTTCTCATATCTCTCATTTTGAATGTTATATTTTATTATGTTGTTTTACAAAGTTTGGGTCATTTCCCTATTAAATGTAGAAATTATTTCGAGTGCAGGTGTCTTTTTTATAGAATGCGTTCTTTTATTTTTCCTTTGAGTAGACACCTAGCACTGGTATTGCTGGATTGAATGGAGGTCTACTTTCAGTTCTTTGAGGAATCTCTATACTGTTTTGCATGTAGGTTATACTAATTTATATTCCCACCAACAGTATATAAATGTTCCCTTTTGCTACATCTGCACCAACATTTGTCAGTCTTTTTTTTGAGACAGAGTCTTGCTCTGTCACCTGGGCTAGAGTGTTAATGGCGTCAGCCTAGTTCACAGCAACCTCAAATTCCTGGGCTTAAATGATTCTCCTGCCTCAGCCTCCCAAGTAGCTGGGACTACAGGCATGCACCACATGCCCAGCTAAGTTTTCTATTTTTTGTAGAGACAGGGTCTTGCTCTTGCTCAGGCTGGTCTGGAACTCCCGGCCTCAGGCTATCATCCTCCCAGTCAGCTTCCCAAATTGCTAAGATTACAGGTGTGAGCCATCATGCCCAGCCCAGATTTGGGCTTTTTTTTTTTTTGGCTTAGAATTACTTTGCCTGTTGGACTCTTTTTTGATTCCATATGAAACTTACTTTTTTTTTTTTTGAGACAGAGTCTCACTTTGTTGCCCAGGCTAGAGTGGGATTCCATATGAAATTTAGGATTTTTTTTTTCTAATTCTGTGAAAAATGACATTGGCATTTTGATGGGAATTGCATTCAATCTGTAAATCACTTTGGACTGAATGGACATTTTAACAATGTTGATTCTCCCAATCCATGATCATGGGATGTTTTCCATTTGTTTGTGTCATTAATTTCTTGTCAATGTTTTGTAGTTCTCCTTGTTTGAGATCTTTTACCTCCTTGGTTAAGTATAACATATTCCTAGGTATTTTATTTTTTGCAGCTGTCATACATGGTATTGAGTTCTTGATTTGAATCACAGCTTGACTGTTACTAGTGTATAAAAATGGTACTGATTTGTGTGCATTTATTTTGTAACCTGAGACTTTGTCAGTTCTAGGAGTCTTTTGGAGGAGTCTTTAGGGTTTTCCAAATAAAAGATCATATCATTGGTAAGCAAGGATAGTTTGACGTCCTGTATTCTGATTTGGATGCCCTTTATTTCTTTCTCTTGCTTGATTGCTCTGCCTAGGACTTCCAGTATTATGTTGAAGAGAAGTGGTAAAAGTAGACATCCTTGTCTTGTTCCTGTTCTCAGCTTTTCCCCATTCAGTATGATGTTGGTCGTGGGTTTGTCATATATGGCTTTTACTATTTTGAGATATGTTTCTTCTATGCCTAGTTTGTTAAGAGTTTTCATCATGAATGGGTATTGGATTTCACCAGATGCTTTTTCTGGGTCTCTTGAGATGATCATATGGTTTTTGTTTTTAATTCTGTTTATGTGGTGAATCACATTTATTGATCTCTGTATATTGAACCATATTTGCATATCTGGGATAAAACCCACTTGATTGTAGTGTATTTTTTTGATGTGCTGTTGGATTCTTTCTGCTAGTATTTTGCTGAGGATTTTTGCATCTGTGTTCATGAGGGATATCTGTTTGTAGTTTTCTCTTTTTGTTGTGTCCTTTTCTGATTTTTGTATCAGGGTGATTTATTTTTAGAGACAAGGTCTTGCTCTGTCATCCAGGCTGGAGTACAGTGGTGCAATCATAGCTCACTGCAACTTTGAACTTCTGGGTTCAAGTGATCCTCCTGTCTCAGCCTCCTGAGTAACTGGAGCTGCAGGTGCCACCACACCTGACTGATTTTTTAAATTATTTTTTGTAGAGGCAGGGTCTTGCTGTATTGTCTAGGCTGGTCTTGAACTCCTGCCTCAAGCAATCCTCCTGCCTTGGCCTCCCAAAGTGCTAGGATTAGAAGCATGAGCCACCACACCCAGCCTGTAGCACTCTTTTTTTTTTTTTTTTTAAATAAAACACTGTCATTTATATTTAGGTGTATTCTTACATGTTTTCTGTTTCCTTAAACAATTAAAACAAATACCACATTTTCTGAAAAGTAAGGAGGAATCCAATAAATTAATAGAGAGCATTGCTATCATGCCTCACAGAGTTTTTTGGAGTAAAAATATACTATGAATATTCATAGAAGTTGTTATTCTTGGCTTTTCAGCAACATTAAATATATAAAATACACCTGTATTTCCTTTTAATATCTCTCCCTGCTTCATTTATAAATCATTGACTTTTCCATATTTTCCTCTTCAGTTATTAAAATGGTACAGTAAGCTTGATTTCCACTAGTTGTAACTAAAATATTATCTAATTCTTCATGAACAGTAATCTTACTACAATGTCAGTATACACACAGGTCCATTTCTGGGTTGTCTGCCTTTTTCCCTATTGATTTGTCCTGTCTTTGCACTAGTGCCATTCTTATTATTGCTTTGCTAGAAGTCTCAGTATCTGGTAGAGCAAGTCCTTCTACCTTGGATATTCTTAGCCCTTTCCATTTGTATATAAATTTCAGGATCAGTTTTTCCCAAAATCTGTAATTCTTTTGAGAAAAATCTCTTGGGATTTTCATTGGGATTGCAATTTATGATCTATTTGGGAGAATTGGCATCTTTACAATATTAAGTCTTCCAGTCCACAAACATGGTGTATCTACTCTGTGTCTTCTTTAATGTCTCTCAAAGTTTTATAGTTTTCTCCTGAGAGGTAATAACCTTTTTTTTGTTAGATTTATTCCTAAGTACATGATAGTTCTTGATGCTTTTATAAATAGTAGCTTTTAAAATTTCCTTTTGTAAGAACTCTTTGTTGATATGATGCAAATCAGTTCTGTTTCTTTCTTTTTCACTTTTTATTGGGTAATACTTTTTCTATAAAATAGAATGAGTGTTCCCAGTTCTATTTCTAATGTTGATTTTTGTGTCTAGCAAAACTTGCTCTTATTCTAATAATATAAATTCTCTTGAATTTTCTATATCCTCAATTATGTCTATAATTAATGACAGTATATTTCTTCTTTTCCAGTCCTTTTACTGGAAAAGTAAAAAGTATAGTGATGTATAGGAATGGTATCTGTGTCTTATTCCCAATCTCATAGAGAAAACTTTTAACATTTTACTATTATTTTAGTTTTTTATTTTTTAGAGACAGGGCCTCGCTTTGTCATCTAGGCTGGAGTGCAGTGCTGTGATCATAACTCACTGCAGCCTCAAAAACCTGGGCTCAAGTGATCCTCTTGTCTCAGCCTCCCAAATAGCTAGAACTATGGGTGCGTGCCACCACGCCCAGCTAATTTTTTGATTTTTTTTTTTTTTTTTTTTTTTTTAGAGAAGGGAGTCTTACTGTGTTGCCCAGGCTAGTCTCTCAAACTCCTGGCCTCAAGCAATCCTCCTGCCTTGGGCACTCAGAGTGCTGGGGTTAGGGGTGTGAGCCATTGCACCTGGCTAACATTTCTCAATTAAAGATGATGGTTCCTGTAGGGTTTTGTAGATATCCTTTTTCAGGTTAAGAAGTTCACTTCTGTTGGTAGTTTGTTAAGAATTTTTATCACAACTGGATATTGAATTTTATCAAACTTTTTTTTTGTGTGTATTATGATTGTTATATCACTTTCCCTTCAAGCTGTTAAAGTGTGGTGAATTACATTATTGTCTTCTAATGCTATAAAACCATCTGCAATTCCTGGTATAGATCCAACATGGCCATGATATATTATGAAGATATTGCTAGATTTGGTTTGCTAATGTTTTATTGAAGATTTCACATTTAGATTTGTAAGATTGTCTTGAAATTCTTTTCTCCAAATATTTTTATTAGGTTAGTATCAAATTTATAACTAGCCTCATAAAATGAGTTACAGACTGCTTTTTTCTCCCTTTCCACTTTAAATGTTTAGTCGAATTTGAAGCCTTGAGTTTTCTTTGGGGAAGAGTTTTAAAATAATTTTCTTTGGCCGGGCGCGGTGGCTCACGCCTGTAATCCTAGCTCTCTGGGAGGCCGAGGCGGGCGAATTACTCGAGGTCAGGAGTTCGAAACCAGCCTGAGCAAGAGCAAGACCCCATCTCTACTATAAATAGAAAAGAAAGTAATTGGCCAACTAATATATATGGAAAAAATTAGCCGGGCATGGTGGTGCATGCTTGTAGTCCCAGCTACTCGGGAGACTGAGGCAGGAGGATTGCTTGAGCCCAGAAGTTTGAGGTTGCTGTGAGCTAGGCTGACGCCACGGCACTCACTCTAGCCCGGCCAACAAAGCGAGACTCTGTCTCAAAAAAAAAAAATTATTTTCTTTGTTACAGGACGATTCAGGTTTAATAGTTTTTTGACCATTTTGTAAGCTGTGATGTTTTTCTAGGCATTTGTCCATTTCATCTAAATTATAAAAACTTACTGTAAGATATTTATAATATCTTCATTAATGTTTTGATGTTTGTAAGGTATATAGCAATGTCCTCCTTTTCATCTTGGTTGTTATTTGTCTGTTTCATTTTTTCTTGATCAGTCTTACCAGAGGTTTGTAAGTTTTATGAATCATTTCAAAGAACCAACTTTAGGTTTTCTTTCCTTTTTTTGGAGATGGGGTCTCACTTTGCCATAACTCAGGCTGGAGTGCAATGGCATCATCGTATCTTACTACAACCTCAAACTCCTGAACTCAAGTGGTGCCTCCTGAGTAGTTAGGACTATAGACACATGCCACCACATCCAGCTAATTTTTAAATTTTTTGTAGAGACAGAGTCTCAGTATGCTGCCCAGGCTGGTCTTGAACTCCTGGGTTCAAGACATCCTCCCACCTCAGTCTTTTAAAGTACTAGGGTTACAGGTGTGAGTCACCATGCCTGGCCTTCTTTGAGTTTTGTTTGCTGTTCTTTTTCTGAATTCTTTAGAACAATTCTGTCTAGTGGAGATAAAATGGGAACTACATATGTAGTTAAAAATTTTCTAGTAGCTATATTAAAAAAATAAGAGGAAATAGGTGAAAATAATTTTAATGATGTATTTCATTTAATCCATTATATCAAAAATAGTGTTTCAACATGTAATCAATAAAAATTATTAATGAGCCAGGGCACAGTGCCTTGCACCTGTAAATCTCAGGCTGAGGTGGGAAGATGACTTGGCCTGGAGTTCGAGACCAGGCTGGACAGCATAGCGAGACCCCATCTGTAAAATCATAAAAAAAAATTGAGATTTGTTTTTCATACTGTGCCTTCAAAGCCTAGTGTGTGTTTTGAATAGTGCAGCTATAGATGGATACTTAACTCATTGTTTTTCAGCTTTTCTAAAATATGCATGTTAGTCTGTATATATTCCCTTAAGTATCACTTTCTGCCATCTCTTGCATTTGCTGCATCTCCTATGTTGATATTAGTGTTTTTGTCATTGTCCAGTATGAGTATTTTCTCATTTCCTTGATGATTCTTTCTTTGACCTCCTTGTATTAATAAATATTTCTTAATTTTTTGCTAATTTGTGGGGATTTTCCAGGTTATCTTTTTGTTACTGACGTCAAACATGATTACCTTGAGCAACACCAAACTGTAGGATCTCAGTGTTTGGTATGTAGACCTTCATTTAATCCCCACTGGACTCCAGTGCCCCTAGGTTCAGAAAGTATCATGTAGAGTCGGGGTTGGCAGACTTTTTCCGTAAAGGGCCAGATAGTAAGTATTTCAGGCTTTGTGAGTTGTGTAATCTCTGTCACAGCTACTCGTCTTTGCTATTGTAGTGTGAAAGCAGCTATGAAAAGTATATAAATTACTGAGTGTGAAAGTGTTCCAGTAAAATTTGACTTACAGACACTGGAAATTGAATTTATAGAATTTTCATATGTCACAAAATATCACTCTTTTGATTCCCCCCCAAACTATTTAAAAATATAAAAGCCACTCAATTACAGGCAGCTGCAGCCCTGTTGCAGAGGCCTAGTGGAGAAGTGTTAGGAAGGCGTAGGGACTAGGGACCAAACCGCTGTTTACAAGGACCTTCGGGGTTCCCCTGGTGCCATGCTGGCCTGGCGCTGGTGAGCGCTCCTTCCTGAAGGACTTGGGTTTCAGCTGTCTCTACCTATTACTAATAAACTTAGTTTAAACTTTGAAATTTGTCTTTTCTACAAATTTCTCTTTGTGAATTTACATCCTTTCATTGCTTTACTCTCATTTTAGAAGGGTTTTATAAAGTAAAGAAATTCACATATGCGGTGTTGCATGTTCTTTTATACTGCATTTTTGAAAAGTCACATCTACTTTGATTTTAACAGCCTTGTTTCTTTAGGAGTAAGAAATTTGCAGCTGGGCGCGGTGGCTCACACCTGTAATCCTAGCTCTCTGGGAGGCCGAGGCGGGAGGGTTGCTCAAGGTTAGGAGTTCGAAACCAGCCTGAGCAAGAGCGAGACCCCATCTTTACTATAAATAGAAAGAAATTAATTGGCCAACTAATATATATATAGAAAATTAGCCGGGCATGGTGGTGCATGCCTGTATTCCCAGCTACTCAGGAGGCTGAGGCAGCAGGATCACTTGAGCCCAGGAGTTTGAGGTTGCTGTGAGCTAGGCTAACGCCGTGGCACTTACTGTAGCCCGGGCAACAAAGTGAGACTCTGTCTCAAAAAAAAAAAGAAATTTGCTTTCTTCCTTAGCTGAAATAATAAATCATTCTGCTTATCTTTTCTTTTATGAGAGAAGGGGAGAAGGATGAAAAATTATTTGACTTGTTATATTTATTAGAGTGTAGATTACAAACCTAAGATAATTTCTACTTGCTTATGGGCATTTGTTTTGCCACATTTACCACCTAGCCACATTTTTTGTATCTTTATATCATTTCTGGTTTACCATATGGTAAATTCTTATTTCTGGTTTCGATTTACAGAATAATTTCATTAAATGTATTGTTTTCAATGCAAAAACCTATGATATTGATGTTGACCACTTTTAATATGTAAAAATGAATTGATTTTATGAAATATTTCCCTTTAATAAAATTAGAGTGCATGATGTACCTCTTTGTTGCAAACATTGCTTATGTTTCAGACAGAGTTAGCAGGTAGGGAGGAAGACTGTGCAGTATTCCCTGACACATTTTACACTGTGCTGTCCACCACTAACACACTGTCATATTCTAGCAGGCAGAATGAAAGCTGCTTTGGCTCTAGAAGAAAAAAGAAGGGAAGGCCAGAGAAAAAGTCAGAGAGAACTAGGTAAAATTGCCCAGAGAACCACAGTAGGAGCCCATATACTGTCAGTTGGAGGAGACTACTTTCTGCAGAAAGGTCCCGGCCTGGCTGTGCATGCACATCACCTAGGGAGCTTTCATCTGGGCTTCCCAAGGTGATTTTTTGGGTAGGCAGTTAGTTTTGGGAACCCTTGATTTTGTTAATAGCCCTTTCACCCACCAGATTATTACACAAGGTAAACTGAGTCTAGAGATGCTAGTTGCTAGGTCATACTGCTGGGTTGGAGCCTAATGCACTGCCCCAAACATAGTCTGTGAATTCCGTATACCTACATTCTTGCATAGCTACAGTCTTGCATGTTCTTCCATGTTTACATGAGTTTTAATTTGCATGGGCTTTCTGCATTTTAAAAGAGTGATTGTTGTTAGATTTTGCCAGCTAATGATTGCTATAGAAAAATATGTTTTACATGTACAAAAATGCTTATAAAAATAATGGTTCACTGTTTTCTTGCATGGCTTCTGTGGGCATATCTTCTGTCTGTTCAAAATTCCGTGACTTGAGAAGCATTTTCTCTTTGGAATAGTGTTATCATCAAGGACTAGGCCAAGGATCAACATATTCATCATTGCTATGACCAACAGAGATTTAAATTTTAAATCTATAATTAATTAGTGAGATTTCTTTCAAATCGCAGAGCCAGCAGAAATCTCAGAACTGAAGAGGACCATAAGTACAGCCTCAAGTAATTCATAAGAATTGTTTGAAAGTATTATGGAAGGGATGTGCATGAACCTTTATTTTAGTAGTCGAAACGATTTGATCTGAGCGTTTGAAGTTAGGATTTTTTTCCCTTTTAAAAATTCTTTTTTTTTTTAATTTTGAATCTTTCAAAAGCTTTTTTTTCCTTGTAAAAGATATATATTCACAGTTTTAAAACTTCCTGAAGTGAAGAAGGATATAAAGTAAAGCAAGTTCTCTGCCCTCTCATTCAAGCAGGGAGTAGGGGTTCCTTGGGCACTAATCTGAAATGCACTTCTCTTGGCACTGGGTCAGGGGGACAGTGCTGTAAAACTGAGGAATAATGAGAAAACTGTTGACAGCTGAATCCATTGAATGACTGGGCAGACAGAAAAATAGCAGTTGCCTGGGTAGGAACTGTCTGGATAAGAATAAAATATTTTTGTCCAGAAATAGTGTGCATATGCATATTTGACTCCTGAGAGAGTAGTCTAAAGTACAGAAGCATTCCATCGAAGCTCCTAGGACTCCACTTCACTTTCTTTTGAGGGCAGGTTAAAGAAGAATATAAAAATCAGTGGTTCACTGTGGGGATCCTAAACTGTCAGTGTTTATTATGAAACTTTCATGTATGGAAAATATCAGTTTGTGATAAGGCTGAATGAGGTTTTATTGTATTCATAATGTTTATTAGTAATTTTCAAAATCCTAATTAAAATTATTTTATATTTGATTTTCAGTTCCACTTACTTATATGATAATTTCAAGAGATGTAATGTTGATTGCTGCTGTTTTTTATGTCAGATATCGAACTCTTCCAACACCGGTGAGTTGTTTCCAAAAAATATTCTCTTAGCATTACATATAACTTAAGGGAAAGAAAAAAAAGCAAAAGATTCACTTTCAATTTATGGCAATTATTTTTTGATCTATTTACCAGGAATTTAAAAAGTACCTTGTTATTTGAATCATCCACTAAGGCTGTTGTTTAGTAAATACATGAATAGTCAATTTTTAAAAGGCATGTTTCTGTTTTAAGCCAAAGTGAAACCCAGACCAGCGAGCACCTCCATCCCTAGTAGCAAACTTTGTTAGAGGTGTTTTGCATAGATCCAAGCCTTATTGTTGTCTAATTTAGCCTATACTGTGGTTTGTCTAGAATTGGTTTTTAAAATTACAGTTGTACTTCGCATTCTCAGTTTAAAAAGTTGAAGAGAAATTTTTTAATTAAAAAATAAATAAAAAAATAAAAATGTTTATTTTAAATTAATTTTATAAATCTTTTATATAAATTTTTAAAAATATTATAAAATAAAATTACAGTTGTAGGAGCATGGGATGGTTTGCTTGTATATTTGTTCATTGGTTCTATAAATATGAGCACACAAGCATAGCATAATAACCTCTTTTGACTCCCAGCCTAGTGAAAGTAGAGCAGTATTTTATTCATTTGTGTTTTTTTTTTTTTTTTTTTTGAGACAGAGTCTCACTTTATTGCCCAGGCTAGAGTGAGTGCCGTGGCATCAGCCTAGCTCACAGCAACCTCAAACTCCTGGGCTCAAGCAATCCTGCTGCCTCAGCCTCTCAAGTAGCTGGGACTACAGGCATGCGCCACCATGCCCGGCTAATTTTTTCTATATATATTAGTTGGCCAATTAATTTCTTTCTATTTATAGTAGAGATGGGGTCTCGCTCTTGCTCAGGCTGGTCTCGAACTCCTGAGCTCAAATGATCCGCCCACCTCGGCCTCCCAGAG